>CM039675.1:114820764-115054029 GCA_022496015.1 Hordeum marinum | reverse complement strand
TGAAATCCCTTTATAATAGACGAGTTTTCGGCCGAAACCCCTTCTTGAAAAGAGATTGTCCATTTTGTACACGAAGTGCATCAAGTTTTTCCCGTAACCCTCTCAACTCTTTAGAAGTGCTATGTGGGTGTGTGAAATGAAATTATGATGTCATGCAAGTTACAAGCTTTTCAGAGTTATTTGTACTGCTTTTCAAATTCAGGGTCATTTACCTCAAAATAAATCATTAAATGCATGAAAAAATATATAATGAAGTTAGAAAGGGTGTAAATTGATGTGCTCCTTTGAATGGTCATTGAACACAACAAAAAAGTATGTGAACTTAAAAAACTTATTAAAAATGAAATCCCTTTGTAATAGACGAGTTTCGTCCGAAAACCCTCGTACTTCGAAAATAGATTGTCCAATTTGTACCGAAGTGCATCCAGTTTTGCGTAACCATCTCAACTCTTTATAAGTTGCTATGTGGGTGAAATTATGTGTCATGCATGTTACAACCTTTTCAGAGTTCATTTGTATTCTTTTCAAATCTAGGTCATTTAGCTCAAATAAAATCATTAAAAAGCATGAAAAATATATAATGAAGTTAGAAAGGGATGTAAATTGAGATGATGCCTTTGAATGGTTCATATTGAACACACAAAAAGTATGAATTAAAATAAGTTATTAAAAAGAAAGCCCTTTGTAATAGATGAGTTTTTCGTGCGAAACCCTCTCCTTCGAAAGAGATTGTCAAATTTGAACACGAAGTGCATCCAGTTTTTACCGTAACCCTTCAACTTTTTAAGAGTTGCTATGTGGGTGAAATTATGATGCCATGCCAAGTTACAACCTTTTGAGAGTTAATTGTACAGCTTTTCAAATTCAGGGTCATTTAGCTCAAAATAAATCATTAAATGCATGAAAATATCAAATGAAGTTAGAAAGGGTTGTGAAAATTTGATGATGTTCCTTTGAATGGTTCATATTGAACACACAAAAAGTATGAACTTAAAGTAAGTTACTAAACTCGAAAGCCCTTTGTAATAGATGAGTTCGTCCGAAACCCATCATACTTCGAAAGAGATTGTCCAATTTGTACACGAAGTGATCCAGTTTTTGCCGTAACCATCTCAACTCTTTATAAGTTGCTATGGGGGTGTGAAAAATTTTGATTGTCATGCCAAGTTACATCCTTTTCAGAGTTCAGCTGTAGTACTTTTCAAATTCAGGGCCCATTTAGCTCAAAATAATTCATTAAATGCATGAAAAACATATAACGAAGTTAGAAAGGGAAGTAAATTGATGATGCTCCTTTGAATGGGTTCATATTGAACACACACAAAAGTATGAACTTAAAATAAGTTATTAAAAATGAAAGCCCTTTGTAATAGATGAGTTTTCGTGCGAAACCCTCATCCTTCGAAAGACATTGTCCAATTTGAACACGAAGTGCATCCAGTTTTTGCCGTAACCGTCTCAACTTTTAGAAGTTGCTATGTGGGTGAAATTTTGATGTCATGCCAAGTTACATCCTTTTCAGAGTTCAGCTGTAGTACTTTTCAAATTCAGGGCCATTTAGCTCAAAATAATTCATTAAATGCATGAAAAATATATAACGAAGTTAGAAAGGGAAGTAAATTGATGATGCTCCTTTGAATGGTTCATATTGAACACACAAAAAGTATGAACTTAAAATAAGTTATTAAAAATGAAAGCCCTTTGTAATAGATGAGTTTTCGTGCGAAACCCTCATCCTTCGAAAGACATTGTCCCAATTTGAACACGAAGTGCATCCAGTTTTTGCCGTAACCGTCTCAACTTTTTAGAAGTTGCTATGTGGGTGAAATTTTGATGTCATGCCAAGTTACAACCTTTTCAGAGTTCATCTGTAGTACTTTTCAAATTCAGGGTCATTTAGCTCAAAAGAAATCATTTAATGCATGAAAAATATCAAATGAAGTCAGAAAGGGTTGAAAATATATGATGTGCCTTTGAATGGTGCATATTTAACACACGAAAAGTATGGAGTTAAAATAAGTTATTAAAAATGAAATCCCTTTATAATAGACGAGTTTTCGTCCGAAACCCTCATACTTGAAAGAGATTGTCCATTTTGTACACGAAGTGCATCAAGTTTTTCCCGTAACCCTCTCAACTCTTTAGAAGTTGCTATGTGGGTGAAATTATGATGTCCTGCCATGTTACAAGCTTTTCAGAGTTATTTGTACTGCTTTTCAAATTCAGGGTCATTTACCTCCAAATAATCATTAAATGCATGAAAAATATATAATGAAGTTAGAAAGGGTTGTAAATTGATGATGCTCCTTTGAATGGTTCATATTGGAACACACAAAAGTATGAACTTAAAATAACTTATTAAAAATGAAATCCCTTTGTAATAGACGAGTTTTCGTCCGAAACCCTCGTACTTCGAAATAGATTGTCCAATTTGTACACGAAGTGCATCCAGTTTTTGCCGTAACCATCTCAACTCTTTATAAGTTGCTATGTGGGTGTGAAATTATGTTGTCATGCAATGTTACAACCTTTTCAGAGTTTCATTTGTACTTCTTTTCAAATCTAGGGTCATTTAGCTCAAAATAAATCATTAAAAACATGAAAAAATATATAATGAAGTTAGAAAGGGATTAAATTGATGATGCTCCTTTGAATGGTTCATATTGAACACACAAAAAGTATGAATTAAAATAAGTTATTAAAAATGAAAGCCCTTTGTAATAGATGAGTTTTCGTGCGAAACCCCTCCTCCTTCGAAAGAGATTGTCAAATTTGAACACGAAGTGCATCCAGTTTTACCGTAACCCTCTCAACTTTTTTAGAAGTTGCTATGTGGGTGAAATTATGATGCCATGCCAAGTTTACAACCTTTTGAGAGTTAATTTGTACAGCTTTTCAAATTCAGGGTCATTTAGCTCAAAATAAATCATTAAATGCATGAAAAATATCAATGAAGTTAGAAGGGTTGAAAATTGATGATGTTCCTTTGAATGGTTCATATTGAACACACAAAAAGTATGAACTTAAAATAAGTTACTAAAACTCAAAGCCCTTTGTAATAGATGAGTTTTCGTCCGAAACCTCATACTTCGAAAGAGATTGTCCAATTTGTACACGAAGTGCATCCAGTTTTTGCCGTAACCATCTCAACTCTTTATAAGTTGCTATGTGGGTGAAATTTTGATGTCATGCCAAGTTACAATCCTTTTCAGAGTTCAGCTGTAGTACTTTTCAAATTCAGGGTCATTTAGCTCAAAATAACTCATTAAATGCATGAAAAATATATAACGAAGTTAGAAAGGGAAGTAAATTGATGATGCTCCTTTGAATGGTTCATATTGAACACACAAAAAGTATGAACTTAAAATAAGTTATTAAAAATGAAAGCCTTTGTAATAGATGAGTTTTCGTGCGAAACCCTCATCCTTCGAAAGACATTGTCCAATTTGAACACGAAGTGCATCCAGTTTTTGCCGTAACCGTCTCAACTTTTTAGAAGTTGCTATGTGGGTGAAATTATGATGTCATGCCAAGTTACAACTTTTCAGAGTTAATTTGTACTGCTTTGCAAATTCAGGGCCATTTAGCTCAAAATATATCATTAAATGCATGAAAAATATCAAATGAAGTTAGAAAGGGTTGAAAATTGATGATGTTCCTTTCAATGGTTCATATTTAACACACAAAAAGTATGAACTTAAAATAAGTTATTAAAACTAAAAGCCCTTTGTAATAGATGAGCTTTTGTCCGAAACCCTCATACTTCGAAAGAGATTGTCCAATTTGTACACGAAGTGCATCCAGTTTTTGCCGTAACCATCTCAACTCTTTGTAAGTTGCTATGTGGGTGAAATTTTGATGTCATGCCAAGTTACAACCTTTTCAGAGTTCATCTGTAGTACTTTTCAAATTCAGGGTCATTAGCTCAAAATAAATCATTAAATGCATGAAAAATATCAAATGAAGTCAGAAAGGGTTGAAAATTGATGATGTGCCTTTGAATGGTGCATATTGAACACACAAAAAGTATGGAGTTAAAATAGGTTATTAAAAATGAAATCCCTTTGTAATAGATGAGTTTTCGTGTGAAACCCTCATACTTCGAAAGAGATTATCCAATTTGTACACGAAGTGCGTCCAGTTTTTGCCGTAACCATCTCAACTCTTTATAAGTTGTTATGTGGGTGAAATTTGATGTGATGCCAAGTTACAACCTTTTCAGAGTTCATTTGTAGTACTTCTCAAATTCAGGGTCATTTACCTCAAAATAAATCATTAAATGCATGAAAAAATATCAAATGAAGTCAGAAAGGGTTCAAAATTGATGATGTGCCTTTGAATGGTGCATAGTGAACACACAAAAAGTATGGATTTAAAATAACTTATTAAAAATGAAATCCCTTTGTAATAGACGAGTTTTGGTCCGAAACCCTCGTACTTCAAAAGAGATTGTCCAATTTGTACACGAAGTGCATCCAGTTTTTCCCGTAACCATCTCAACTCTTTAGAAGTTGCTATGTGGGTGAAATTATGATGTCATGCCATGTTACAACCTTTTTAGAGTTCATTTGTACTGCTTTTCAAATTCAGGGTCATTTAGCTCAAAATAAATCATTAAAGGCATGAAAAATATATAATGAAGTTAGAAAGGGATGTAAATTGATGATGCTCCTTTGAATGGTTCATATTGAACACACAAAAAGTATGAACTTAAGATAAGTTATTAAAAATGAAAGCCCTTTGGAATAGATGAGTTTTCGTGCGAAACCCTCATCCTTCGAAAGACATTGTCCAATTTGAACACGAAGTGCATCCAGTTTTTGCCGTAACCCTCTCAACTTTTTAGAAGTTGCTATTTGGCTGAAATTATGATGTCATGCCAAGTTACAACCTTTTCAGAGTTAATTTGTACTGCTTTTCAAATTCAGGGTCATTTAGCTCAAAATAAATCATTAAATGCATGAAAAATATCAAATGAAGTTAGAAAGGGTTGAAAATTGATGATGTTCCTTTGAATGGATCATATTGAACACACAAAAAGTATGAACTTAAAATAAGTTATTAAAACTGAAAGCCCTGTGTAATAGATGAGTTTTCGTCCGAAACCCTCATACTTCGAAAGAGATTGTCCAATTTGTCCACGAAGTGCATCCAGTTTTTGCCGTAACCATCGCAACTCTTTATAAGTTGCTATGTGGGTGAAATTTTGATTTCATGCCAAGTTACAACCTTTTCAGAGTTCAGCTATAGTACTTTTCAAATTCAGGGTCATTTAGCTCAAAATAAATCATTAAATGCATGAAAAATATATAATGAAGTTAGAAAGGGATGTAAATTGATGATGCTCCTTTGAATGGTTCATATTGAACACACAAAAAGTATGAACTTAAAATAAGTTATTAAAAATGAAAGCCCTTTGTAATAGATGAGTTTTCGTGCGAAACCCTCATCCTTCGAAAGATATTGTCCTATTTGAACACGAAGTGCATCCAGTTTTTGTCGTAACCCTCTCAACTTTTTAGAAGTTGCTATGTGGGTGAAATTATGATGTCATGCCAAGTTACAACCTTTTGAGAGTTAGTTTGTACTGCTTTTCAAATTCAGGGTCATTTAGCTCAAAATAAATCATTAAATGCATGAAAAATATCAAATGAAGTTAGAAAGGGTTGAAAATTGATGATGCTCCTTTGAATGGTTCATATTGAACCCACAAAAAGTATGAACTTAAAATCAGTTATTAAAAATGAAAGCCCTGTGTAATAGATGAGTTTTCGTCCGAAACCCTCATACTTCGAAAGAGATTGTCCAATTTGAACACGAAGTGCATCCAGTTTTTGCCGTAACCATCTCAACTCTTTATAAGTTGCTATGTGGGTGAATTTTTCATGTCAAGCCAAGTTACAACCTTTTCAGAGTTCATTTGTAGTACTTTTCAAATTCAGGGTCATTTAGCTCAAAATAGATCATTAAATGCATGAAAAATATCAAATGAAGTCAGAAAGGGCTGAAAATTGATGATGTGCCTTTGAATGGTGCATAGTGAACACACAAAAAGTATGGATTTAGAATAACTTATTAAAAATGAAATCCCTTTGTAATAGACAAGTTTTCGTCCGAAACCCTCGTACTTCAAAAGAGCTTGTCCAATTGGTACACGAAGTGCATCCAGTTTTTCCTGTAACCCTCTCAACTCTTTACAAGTTGCTATGTGGGTGAAATTATGATGTCATGCCATGTTACAACCTTTTCAGAGTTCATTTGTACTGCTTTTCAAATTCAGGGTCATTTAGCTCAAAATAAATCATTAAAAGCATGAAAAATATATAATGAAGTTAGAAAGGGATGTAAATTGATGATGCTCCTTTGAATGGTTCATATTGAACACACAAAAAGTATGAACTTAAGATAAGTTATTAAAAATGAAAGCCCTTTGTAATAGATGAGTTTTCGTGTGGAACCCTCATCCTTCGAAAGAAATTGTCCAATTTGAACACGAAGTGCATCCAGGTTTTACCGTAACCCTCTCAACTTTTTAGAAGTTGCTATGTGGGTGAAATTATGATGTCATGCCAAGTTAGAACCTTTCAGAGTTATTTTGTACTGCTTTTCAAATTCAGGGTCATTTAGCTCAAAATAAATCATTAAATGCATGAAAAATATCAAATGAAGTTAGAAAGGGTTGAAAATTGATGATGTTCCTTTGAATGGTTCATATTGAACACACAAAAATTATGAATTTAAAATAACTTATTAAAAATGAAATCCCTTTGTAATAGACGAGTTTTCGTCCGAAACCCTCGTATTTCGAAAGAGATGGTCCAATTTGTACACCAAGTGCATCCAGTTTTTCCCGTAACCCTCTCAACTCTTTGGAAGTTGCTATGTGGGTGAAATTTTCATGTCATGCCAAGTTACAACCTTTTCAGAGTTCATTTGTACTACTTTTCAAATTCAGGGTCATTTAGCTCAAAATAAATCATTAAATGCATGAAAAATATGAAATGAAGTCAGAAAGGGTTGAAAATTGATGATGTGCCTTTGAATGGTGCGTATTGAACACACAAAAAGTATGGAGTTAAAATAGGTTATTAAAAATGAAACCCCTTTGTAATAGATGAGTTTTCATGTGAAACCCTCATACTTCGAAAGAGATTATCCAATTTGTACCCGAAGTGCATCCAGCTTTTGCCGTAACCATCTCAACTCTTTATAAGTTGCTATGTGGGTGAAATTTTGATGTCATGCCAAGTTACAACCTTTTCAGAGTTCATTTGTAGTAGTTTTCAAATTCAGGGTCATTTAGTTCAACATAAATGATTAAATGCATGAAAAATATCAAATGAAGTCAGAAAGGGTTGGAAATTGATGATGTGCCTTTGAATGGTGCATAGTGAACACACAAAAAGTATGGATTTAAAATAACTTATTAAAAATGAAATCCCTTTGTAATAGACGAGTTTTCGTCCGAAACCCTCGTACTTCAAAAGAGATGGTCCAATTTGTACACCAAGTGCATCCAGTTTTTCCCGTAACCCTCTCAACTCTTTAGAAGTTGCTATGTGGGTGAAATTATGATGTCATGCCATGTTACAACCTTTTCAGAGTTCATTTGTACTTCTTTTCAAAATCAGGGTCATTTAGCTCAAAATAAATCATTAAAAGCATGAAAAATATGTAATGAAGTTAGAAAGGGATGTAAATTGATGATGCTCCTTTGAATGGTTCATATTGAACACACAAAAAGTATGAACTTCAAATAAGTTATTAAAAATGAAAGCCCTTTGTAATAGATGCCTTTTCGTGCGAAACCCTCATCCTTCGAAAGACATTGTCCAATTTGAACACGAAGTGCATCCAGTTTTTGCCGTAACCCTCTCAACTTTTTAGAAGTTGCTATGTGGGTGAAATTATGATGTCATGCCAAGTTACAACCTTTTCAGAGTTAATTTGTACTGCTTTTCAAATTCAGGGTCATTTAGCTCAAAATAAATCATTAAATGCATGAAAAATATCAAATGAAGTTAGAAAGGGTTGAAAATTTATGATGTTCCTTTGAATGGTTCATATTGAACACACAAAAAGTATGAACTTAAAATAAGTTATTAAAAATGAAAGCCCTTTGTAATAGATAAGTTTTCGTGCGAAACCCTCATCCTTCGAAAGACATTGTCCAATTTGAACACGAAGTGCATCCCGTTTTTGCCGTAACCCTCTCAACTTTTTAGAAGTTGCTATGTGGGTGAAATTATGATGTCATGCCAAGTTACAACCTTTTCAGAGTTAGTTTGTACTGCTTTTCAAATTCAGGGTCATTTAGCTCAAAATAAATCATTAAATGCATGAAAATATCAAATGAAGTTAGAAAGGGTTGAAAATTGATGATGCTCCTTTGAATGGTTCATATTGAACCCACAAAAAGTATGAACTTAAAATAAGTTATTAAAAATGAAAGCCCTTTGTAATAGATGCGTTTTCGTGCGAAATCCTCATCCTTCGAAAGACATTGTCCAATTTGAACACGAAGTGCATCCAGTTTTTGCCGTAACCATCTCAACTCTTTATAAGTTGCTATGTGGGTGAATTTTTCATGTCAAGCCAAGTTACAACCTTTTCAGAGTTCATTTGTAGTACTTTTCAAATTCAGGGTCATTTAGCTCAAAATAGATCATTAAATGCATGAAAAATATCAAATGAAGTCAGAAAGGGCTGAAAATTGATGATGTGCCTTTGAATGGTGCATAGTGAACACACAAAAAGTATGGATTTAGAATAACTTATTAAAAATGAAATCCCTTTGTAATAGACAAGTTTTCGTCCGAAACCCTCGTACTTCAAAAGAGCTTGTCCAATTGGTACACGAAGTGCATCCAGTTTTTCCTGTAACCCTCTCAACTCTTTACAAGTTGCTATGTGGGTGAAATTATGATGTCATGCCATGTTACAACCTTTTCAGAGTTCATTTGTACTGCTTTTCAAATTCAGGGTCATTTAGCTCAAAATAAATCATTAAAAGCATGAAAAATATATAATGAAGTTAGAAAGGGATGTAAATTGATGATGCTCCTTTGAATGGTTCATATTGAACACACAAAAAGTATGAACTTAAGATAAGTTATTAAAAATGAAAGCCCTTTGTAATAGATGAGTTTTCGTGCGGAACCCTCATCCTTCGAAAGAAATTGTCCAATGTGAACACGAAGTGCATCCAGGTTTTACCGTAACCCTCTCAACTTTTTAGAAGTTGCTATGTGGGTGAAATTATGATGTCATGCCAAGTTAGAACCTTTCAGAGTTATTTTGTACTGCTTTTCAAATTCAGGGTCATTTAGCTCAAAATAAATCATTAAAAGCATGAAAAATATATAATGAAGTTAGAAAGGGATGTAAATTGATGATGCTCCTTTGAATGGTTCATATTGAACACACAAAAAGTATGAACTTCAAATAAGTTATTAAAAATGAAAGCCCTTTGTAATAGATGCCTTTTCGTGCGAAACCCTCATCCTTCGAAAGACATTGTCCAATTTGAACACGAAGTGCATCCAGTTTTTGCCGTAACCCTCTCAACTTTTTAGAAGTTGCTATGTGGGTGAAATTATGATGTCATGCCAAGTTACAACCTTTTCAGAGTTAATTTGTACTGCTTTTCAAATTCAGGGTCATTTAGCTCCAAATAAATCATTAAATGCATGAAAAATATCAAATGAAGTCAGAAAGGGTTGAAAATTGATGATGTGCCTTTGAATGGTGCGTATTGAACACACAAAAAGTATGGAGTTAAAATAGGTTATTAAAAATGAAACCCCTTTGGAATAGATGAGTTTTCATGTGAAACCCTCATACTTCGAAAGAGATTATCCAATTTGTACCCGAAGTGCATCCAGCTTTTGCCGTAACCATCTCAACTCTTTATAAGTTGCTATGTGGGTGAAATTTTGATGTCATCCCAAGTTACAACCTTTTCAGAGTTCATTTGTAGTACTTTTCAAATTCAGGGTCATTTAGTTCAACATAAATGATTAAATGCATGAAAAATATCAAATGAAGTCAGAAAGGGTTGGAAATTGATGATGTGCCTTTGAATGGTGCATAGTGAACACACAAAAAGTATGGATTTAAAATAACTTATTAAAAATGAAATCCCTTTGTAATAGACGAGTTTTCGTCCGAAACCCTCGTACTTCAAAAGAGATGGTCCAATTTGTACACCAAGTGCATCCAGTTTTTCCCGTAACCCTCTAAACTCTTTAGAAGTTGCTATGTGGGTGAAATTATGATGTCATGCCATGTTACAACCTTTTCAGAGTTCATTTGTACTTCTTTTCAAAATCAGGGTCATTTAGCTCAAAATAAATCATTAAAAGCATGAAAAATATGTAATGAAGTTAGAAAGGGATGTAAATTGATGATGCTCCTTTGAATGGTTCATATTGAACACACAAAAAGTATGAACTTCAAATAAGTTATTAAAAATGAAAGGCCTTTGTAATAGATGAGTTTTCGTGCGAAACCCTCATCCTTCGAAAGACATTGTCCAATTTGAACACGAAGTGCATCCAGTTTTTGCCGTAACCCTCTCAACTTTTTAGAAGTTGCTATGTGGGTGAAATTATGATGTCATGCCAAGTTACAACCTTTTCAGAGTTAATTTGTACTGCTTTTCAAATTCAGGGTCATTTAGCTCAAAATAAATCATTAAATGCATGAAAAATATCAAATGAAGTTAGAAAGGGTTGAAAATTTATGATGTTCCTTTGAATGGTTCATATTGAACACACAAAAAGTATGAACTTAAAATAAGTTATTAAAATTGAAAGCCCTTTGTAATAGATGAGTTTTCGTCTGAAACCCTCATACTTCGAAAGAGATTGTCCAATTTGTACACGAAGTGCATCCAGTTTTTGCCGTAACCATCTCAACTCTTTATAAGTTGCTATGTGGGTGAAATTTTGATTTCATGCCAAGTTACAACCTATTCAGAGTTCAGTTGTAGTACTTTTCAAATTCAGGGTCATTTAGCTCAAAATAAATCATTAAATGCATGAAAAATATATAACGAAGTTAGAAAGGGATGTAAATTGATGATGCTCCTTTGAATGGTTCATATTGAACACACAAAAAGTATGAACTTAAAATAAGTTATTAAAAATGAAAGCCCTTTGTAATAGATGAGTTTTCGTGCGAAACCCTCATCCTTCGAAAGACATTGTCCAATTTGAACACGAAGTGCATCCGGTTTTTGCCGTAACCCTCTCAACTTTTTAGAAGTTGCTATGTGGGTGAAATTATGATGTCATGCCAGGTTACAACCTTTTCAGAGTTAATTTGTACTGCTTTGCAAATTCAGGGCCATTTAGCTCAAAATAATTCATTAAATGCATGAAAAATATCAAATGAAGTTAGAAAGGGTTGAAAATTGATGATGTTCCTTTCAATGGTTCATATTGAACACACAAAAAGTATGAACTTAAAATAAGTTATTAAAACTGAAAGCGCTTTGTAATACATGAGCTTTCGTCCGAAACCCTCATACTTCGAAAGAGATTGTCCAATTTGTACACGAAGTGCATCCAGTTTTTGCCGTAACCATCTCAACTCTTTATAAGTTGCTATGTGGGTGAAATTTTGATGTCATGCCAAGTTACAACCTTTTTCAGAGTTCATCTGTAGTACTTTTCAAATTCAGGGTCATTTAGCTCAAAAAAATCATTTAATGCATGAAAAATATCAAATGAAGTCAGAAAGGGTTGAAAATATATGATGTGCCTTTGAATGGTGCATATTTAACACACAAAAAGTATGGAGTTAAAATAAGTTATTAAAAATGAAATCCCTTTATAATAGACGAGTTTTCGTCCGAAACCCTCATACTTGAAAAGAGATTGTCCATTTTGTACACGAAGTGCATCAAGTTTTTCCCGTAACCCTCTCAACTCTTTAGAAGTTGCTATGTGGGTGAAATTATGATGTCATGCCATGTTACAAGCTTTTCAGAGTTTATTTGTACTGCTTTTCAAATTCAGGGTCATTTACCTCAAAATAAATCATTAAATGCATGAAAAATATATAATGAAGTTAGAAAGGGTTGTAAATTGATGATGCTCCTTTGAATGGTTCATATTGAACACACAAAAAGTATGAACTTAACATAAGTTATTAAAAATGAAAGACCTTTGTAATAGATGAGTTTTCGTCAGAAACCCTCATCCTTCGAAAGACATTGTCCAATTTGAACACGAAGTGCATCCAGCTTTTGCCGTAACCATCTCAACTCTTTATAAGTTGCTATATGGGTGAAATTTTCATGTCATGCCAAGTTACATCCTTTTCAGAGTTCATTTGTACTACTTTTCAAATTCAGGGTCATTTAGCTCAAAATAAACCATTAAATGCATGAAAAATATCAAATGAAGTCAAAAAGGGTTGAAAATTGATGATGTGCCTTTGAAAGGTGCATATTGAACACACGAAAAGTATGGAGTTAAAATAGGTTATTAAAAATGAAATCCCTTTGTAATAGATGAGTTTTCGTCTGAAACCCTCATACTTCGAAAAAGATTATCCAATTTGTACACGAAGTGCATCCAGTTTTTGCCGTAACCATCTCAACTCTTTATAAGTTGCTATGTGGGTGAAATTATGATGTCATGCCACGTTACAACCTTTTCAGAGTTCATTTGTAATACTTTTCAAATTCAGGGTCATTTAGCTCAAAATAAATCATTAAATGCATGAAAAATATCAAATGAAGTCAGAAAGGGTTGAAAATCTATCACGTGCCTTTGAATGGTGCATAGTGAACACACAAAAAGTATGGAGTTAAAATAACTTATTAAAAATGAAATCCCTTAGTAATAGACAAGTTTTCGTCCGAAACCCTCATACTTCAAAAGAGATTGTCCAATTTGTACACGAAGTGCATCCAGTTTTTCCCGTAACCCTCTCAACTCTTTAGAAGTTTCTATGTGGGTGAAATTATGATGTCATGCCATGTTACAACCTTTTTAGAGTTCATTTGTACTGCTTTTCAAATTCAGGGTCAATTAGCTCAAAATAAATCATTAAATGCCTGAAAAATATATAATGAAGTTAGAAAGGGATGTAAATTGATGATGCTCCTTTGAATGGTTCATATTGAACACACAAAAAGTATTAACTTAAAATAAGTTATTAAAAATGAAATCCCTTTGTAATAGATGAGTTTTCGTCCGAAACCCTCATCCTTCGAAAGACATTGTCCAATTTGAACACGAAGTGCATCCAGTTTTTGCCGTAACCATCTCAACTCTTTATAAGTTGCTATATGGGTGAAATTTTCATGTCATGCCAAGTTACAACCTTTTCAGAGTTCATTTGTACTACTTTTCAAATTCAGGATCATTTAGCTCAAATAAATCATTGAATGCATGAAAAATATCAAATGAAGTCAGAAAGGGTTGAAAATTGATGATGTGCCTTTGAATGGCGCATATTGAACACACAAAAAGTATGGAGTTGAAATAGGTTATTAAAAATGAAATCCCTTTGTAATAGATGAGTTTTCGTCTGAAACCCTCGTACTTTGAAAAAGATTATCCAATTTGTACACGAAGTGCATCCAGTTTTTGCCGTAACCATCTCAACTCTTTATAAGTTGCTATGTGGGTGAAATTTTGATGTCATGCCAAGTTACAACCTTTTCAGAGTTCATTTGTAGTACTTTTCAAATTCAGGGTCATTTAGCTCAAAATAAATCATTAAATGCATGAAAAATATCAAATGAAGTCAGAAAGGGTTGAAAATCTATCACGTGCCTTTGAATGGTGCATAGTGAACACACAAAAAGTATGGAGTTAAAATAACTTATTAAAAATGGAATCCCATTGTAATAGACGAGTTTTCGTCCGAAACCCTCGTACTTCAAAAGAGATTGTCCAATTTGTACACCAAGTGCATCCAGTTTTTCCCGTAACCCTCTCAACTCTTTAGAAGTTGCTATGTGGGTGAAATTATGATGCCATGCCATGTTACAACCTTTTCGGAGTTCATTTGTACTTCTTTTCAAATTCAGGGTCATTTAGCTCAAAGTAAATCATTAAAAGCATGAAAAATATGTAATGAAGTTAGAAAGGGATGTAAATTGATGATGCTCCTTTGAATGGTTCATATTGAACACACAAAAAGTATGAACTTCAAATAAGTTATTAAAAATGAAAGCCCTTTGTAATAGATGAGTTTTCGTGCGAAACCCTCATCCTTCGAAAGACATTGTCCAATTTGAACACGAAGTGCATCCAGTTTTTGCCGTAACCCTCTCAGCTTTTTAGAAGTTAATATGTGGGTGAAATTATGATGTCATGCCAAGTTACAACCTTTTCAGAGTTAATTAGTACTGCTTTTCAAATTCATGGTCATTTAGCTCAAAATAAATCATTAAATGCATGAAAAATATCAAATGAAGTTAGAAAGGGTTGAAAATTTATGATGTTCCTTTGAATGGTTTGGATTGAACACAAAAAAAGTAGGAACTTAAAATAAGTTATTAAAACTAAAAGCCCTTTGTAATAGATGAGTTTTCGCCCGAAACCCTCATACTTCGAAAGAGATTGTCCAATTTGTACACGAAGTGCATCCAGTTTTTGCCGTAACCATCTCAACTCTTTATAAGTTGCTATGTGGGTGAAATTTTGATTTCATGCACAGTTACAACCTTTTCAGAGTTAATTTGTACTGCTTTTCAAATTCAGTTTCATTTAGCTCAAAATAAATCATTAAATGCATGAAAAATATATAATGATGTTAGAAAGGGATGTAAATTGATGATGCTCCTTTGAATGGTTCATATTGAACACACAAAAAGTATGAACTTAAAATAAGTTATTAAATATGAAAGCCCTTTGTAATCGATGAGTTTTCGTGCGAAACCCTCATCCTTCGAAAGACATTGTCCAATTTGAACACGAAGTGCATCCAGTTTTTGCCGTAACCCTGTCAACTTTTTAGAAGTTGCTATGTGGGTGAAATTATGACGTCATGCCAAGTTACAACCTTTTCAGAGTTAATTTGTACTGCTTTTCAAATTTAGGGTCATTTAGCTCAAAATAAATCATTAAATGCATGAAAAATATCAAATGAAGTTAGAAAGGGTTGAAAATTGATGATGTTCCTTTCAATGGTTCATATTGAACACACAAAAAGTATGAACTTAAAATAAGTTATTAAAACTGAAAGCCCTTTGTAATAGATGAGCTTTCGTCCGAAACCCTCATACTTCGAAAGAGATTGTCCAATTTGTACACGAAGTGCATCCAGTTTTTGCCATAACCATCTCAACACTTTATAAGTTGCTATGTGGGTGAAATTTTGATGTCATGCCAAGTTACAACCTTTTCAGAGTTCATTTGTAGTACTTTTCAAATTCAGGGTCATTTAGCTCAAAATAAATTATTAAATGCATGAAAAATATCAAATGAAGTCAGAAAGGGTTCAAAATTGATGATGTGCCTTCGAATGGTGCATAGTGAACACACAAAAAGTATGGATTTAAAATAAGTTATTAAAAATGAAATCCCTTTGTAATAGACGAGTTTTCGTCCGAAACCCTCGTACTTCAAAAGAGATTGTCCAATTTGTACACCAAGTGCATCCAGTTTTTCTCGTAACCCTCTCAACTCTTTAGAAGTTGCTATGTGGGTGAAATTATGATGCCATGCCATGTAGTTCATTTGTACTTCTTTTCAAATTCAGGGTCATTTAGCAAAAAACGAATCATTAAAAGCATGAAAAATATGTAATGAAGTTAGAAAGGGATGTAAATTGATGATGCTCCTTTGAATGGTTCATATTGAACACACAAAAAGTCTGAACTTCAAATAAGTTATTAAAAATGAAAGCCCTTTGTAATAGATGAGTTTTCGTGCGAAACCCTCATCCTTCAAAAGACATTGTCCAATTTGAACACGAAGTGGATCCAGTTTTTGCCGTAACCCTCTCAACTTTGTAGAAGTTGCTATGTGGGTGAAATTATGATGTCATGCCAACTTACAACCTTTTCAGAGTTAATTTGTACTGCTTTTCAAATTCAGGGTCATTTAGCTCAAAATAAATCATTAAATGCATGAAAAATATCAAATGAAGTTAGAAAGGGTTGAAAAATTATGATGTTCCTTTGAATGGTTCGTATTGAACACACAAAAAGTATGAACTTAAAATATGTTATTAAAACTGAAAGCCCTTTGTAATAGATGAGTTTTCGTTCGAAACCCTCATACTTCGAAAGAGATTGTCTAATTTGTACACGAAGTGCATCCAGCTTTTGCCGTAACCATGTCAAGTCTTTATAAGTTGCTATGTGGGTGAAATTTTGATTTCATGCCAAGTTACAACCTTTTCAGAGTTCAGTTGTAGTACTTTTCAACTTCAGGGTCATTTAGCTCAAAATAAATCATTAAATGCATGAAAAATATATAATGATGTTAGAAAGGGATGTAAATTGATGATGCGCCTTTGAATGGTTCATATTAAACACACAAAAAGTATGAACTTAAAATAAGTTATTAAAAATGAAAGCCCTTTGTAATAGATGAGTTTTCGTGCGAAACCCTCATCCTTCGAAAGACATTGTCCAATTTGAACACGAAGTGCATCCAGTTTTTGCCGTAACCCTCTCAACTTTTTAGAAGTTGCTATGTGGTTGAAATTATGATGTCATGCCAAGTTACAACCTTTTCAGAGTTAATTTGTACTGCTTTTCAAATTCAGGGTCATTTAGCTCAAAATAAATCATTAAATGCATGAAAAATATCAAATGAAGTTAGAAAGGGTTGAAAATTTATGATGTTCCTTTGAATGGTTCGTATTGAACACACAAAAAGTATGAACTTAAAATAAGTTATTAAAACTAAAAGCCCTTTGTAATAGATGAGTTTTCGTCCGAAACCCTCATACTTCGAAAGAGATTGTCCAATTTGTACACGAAGTGCATCCAGTTTTTGCCGTAACCATCTCAACTCTTTATAAGTTGCTATGTGGGTGAAATTTTGATTTCATGCCAAGTTACAACCATTTGAGAGTTCACTTGTAGTACTTTTCAAATTCAGGGTCATTTAGCTCAAAATAAATCATTAAATGCATGAAAAATATATAATGATGTTAGAAAGGGATGTAAATTGATGTTGCGCCTTTGAATGGTTCATATTGAACACACAAAAAGTATGAACTTAAAATAAGTTATGAAAAATGAAAGCCCTGTGTAATAGATGAGTTTTCGTGCGAAACCCTCATCCTTCGAAAGACATTGCCCAATTTGAACACGAAGTGCATCCAGTTTTTGCAGTAACCCTCTCAACTTTTTAGAAGTTGCTATGTGGGTCAAATTATGATGTCAAGCCAAGTTACAACCTTTTCAGAGTTAATTTGTACTGCTTTTCAAATTGAGGGTCATTTAGCTCAAAATAAATCATTAAATGCATGAAAAATATCAAATGAAGTTAGAAAGGGTTGAAAATTTATGATGTTCCTTTGAATGGTTCGTATTGAACACACAAAAAGTATGAACTTAAAATAAGTTATTAAAACTGAAAGCCCTTTGTAATAGATGAGTTTTCGTCCGAAAGCCTCATACTTCGAAAGAGATTGTCCAATTTGTACACGAAGTGCATCCAGTTTTTGCCGTAACCATCTCAACTCTTTATAAGTTGCTATGTGGGTGAAATTTTGATGTCATGCCAAGTTACAACCTTTTCAGAGTTCATTTGTAGTACTTTTCAAATTCAGGGTCATTTAGGTCAAAATAAATCATTAAATGCATGAAAAATATCAAATGAAGTCAGAAAGGGTTCAAAATTGAGGATGTGCCTCTGAATGGTGCATAGTGAACACACAAAAAGTATGGATTTAAAATAACTTATTAAAAATGAAATCCCTTTGTAATAGACGAGTTTTCGTCCGAAACCCTCGTACTTCAAAAGAGATTGTCCAATTTGTACACCAAGTGCATCCAGTTTTTCTCGTAACCCTCTCAACTCTTTAGAAGTTGCTATGTGGGTTAAATTATGATGCCATGCCATGTTACAACCTTTTCAGAGTTCATTTGCACTTCTTTTCAAATTCAGGGTCATTTAGCTCAAAATGAATCATTAAAAGCATGAAAAATATGTAATGAAGTTAGAAAGGGATGTAAATTGATGATGCTCCTTTGAATGGTTCATATTGAACAAACAAAAAGTCTGAACTTGAAATAAGTTATTAAAAATGAAAGCCCTTTGTAATAGATGAGTTTTCGTGCGAAACCCTCATCCTTCGAAAGACATTGTCAAATTTGAACACGAAGTGCATCCAGTTTTTGCCGTAACCCTCTCAACTTTTTAGAAGTTGCTAGGTGGGTGAAATTATGATGTCATGCCAAGTTACAACCTTTTCAGAGTTAATTTGTACTGCTTTTCAAATTCAGGGTCATTTAGCTCAAAATAAATCATTAAATGCATGAAAAATATCAAATGAAGTTAGAAAGGGTTGAAAATTTATGATGTTCCTTTGAATGGTTCGTATTGAACACACAAAAAGTATGAACTTAAAATAAGTTATTAAAACTGAAAGCCCTTTGTAATAGATGAGTTTTCGTCCGAAACCCTCATACTTCGAAAGAGATTGTCCAATTTGTACACGAAGTGCATCCAGTTTTTGCCATAACCATCTCAACTCTTTATAAGTTGCTATGTGGGTGAAATTTTGATGTCATGCCAAGTTACAACCTTTTCAGAGTTCATTTGTAGTACTTTTCAAATTCAGGGTCATTTAGGTCAAAATAAATCATTAAATGCATGAAAAATATCAAATGAAGTCAGAAAGGGTTCAAAATTGAGGATGTGCCTCTGAATGGTGCATAGTGAACACACAAAAAGTATGGATTTCAAATAACTTATTAAAAATGAAATCCCTTTGTAATACACGAGTTTTCGTCCGAAACCCTCGTACTTCAAAAGAGATTGTCCAATTTGTACACCAAGTGCATCCAGTTTTTCTCGTAACCCTCTCAACTCTTTAGAAGTTGCTATGTGGGTTAAATTATGATGCCATGCCATGTTACAACCTTTTCAGAGTTCATTTGCACTTCTTTTCAAATTCAGGGTCATTTAGCTCAAAATAAATCATTAAATGCATGAAAAATATGTAATGATGTTAGAAAGGGATGTAAATTGATGATGCGCCTTTGAATGGTTCATATTGAACACACAAAAAGTATGAACTTAAAATAAGTTATTAAAAATGAAAGCCCTTTGTAATGGATGAGTTTTCGTGCGAAACCCTCATCCTTCGGAAGACATTGTCCAATTTGAACACGAAGTGCATCCAGTTTTTGCCGTAACCCTCTCAACTTTTTAGAAGTTGCTATGTGGGTGAAATTATGATGTCATGCCAAGTTACAACCTTTTCAGAGTTAATTTGTACCGCTTTTCAAATTCAGGGTCATTTAGCTCAAAATAAATCATTAAATGCATGATAAATATCAAATGAAGTTAGAAAGGGTTGAAAATTTATGATGTTCCTTTGAATGGTTCGTATTGACCACACAAAAAGTATGAACTTAAATAAGTTATTAAAACTTAAAGCCCTTTGTAATAGATGAGTTTTCGTCCGAAACCCTCATACTTCGAAAGAGATTGTCCAATTTGTACACGAAGTGCATCCAGTTTTTGCCGTAACCCTCTCAACTTTTTAGAAGTTGCTATGTGGGTGAAATTATGATGTCATGCCAAGTTACAACCTTTTCAGAGTTAATTTGTACTGCTTTTCAAATTCAGGGTCATTTAGCTCAAAATAAATCATTAAATGCATGAAAAATATCAAATGAAGTTAGAAAGGGTTGAAAATTTATGATGTTCCTTTGAATGGTTCGTATTGAACACACAAAAAGTATGAACTTAAAATAAGTTATTAAAACTGAAAGCCCTTTGTAATAGATGAGTTTTCGTTCGAAACCCTCATACTTCGAAAGAGATTGTCCAATTTGTACACGAAGTGCATCCAGTTTTTGCCGTAACCATCTCAACTCTTTATAAGTTGCTATGTGGATGAAATATTGAGTTCATGCCAAGTTACAACCTTTTCAGAGTTAATTTGTACTGCTTTTCAAATTCAGGGTCATTTAGCTCAAATAAAATCATTAAATGCATGAAAAATATATAATGATGTTAGAAAGGGATGTAAATTGATGATGCTCCTTTGAATGGTTCATATTGAACACACAAAAAGTATGAACTTAAAATAAGTTATTAAATATGAAAGCCCTTTGTAATCGATGAGTTTTCGTGCGAAACCCTCATCCTTCGAAAGACATTGTCCAACTTGAACACGAAGTGCATCCAGTTTTTGCCGTAACCCTGTCAACTTTTTAGAAGTTGCTATGTGGGTGAAATTATGATGTCATGCCAAGTTACAACCTTTTCAGAGTTAATTTGTACTGCTTTTCAAATTCAGGGTCATTTAGCTCAAAATAAATCATTAAATGCATGAAAAATATCAAATGAAGTTAGAAAGGGTTGAAAATTGATGATGTTCCTTTCAATGGTTCATATTGAACACACAAAAAGTATGAACTTAAAATAAGTTATTAAAACTGAAAGCCTTTTGTAATAGATGAGCTTTCGTCCGAAACCCTCATACTTCGAAAGAGATTGTCCAATTTGTACACGAAGTGCACCTAGTTTTTGCCATAACCATCTCAACTCTTTATAAGTTGCTATCTGGGTGAAATTTTGATGTCATGCCAAGTTACAACCTTTTCAGAGTTCATTTGTAGTACTTTTAAAATTCAGGGTCATTTAGGTCAAAATAAATCATTAAATGCATGAAAAATATCAAATGAAGTCAGAAAGGGTTCAAAATTGAGGATGTGCCTCTGAATGGTGCATAGTGAACACACAAAAAGTATGGATTTAAAATAACTTATTAAAAATGAAATCCCTTTGTAATAGACGAGTTTTCGTCCGAAACCCTCGTACTTCAAAAGAGATTGTCCAATTTGTACACCAAGTGCATCCAGTTTTTCTCGTAACCCTCTCAACTCTTTAGAAGTTGCTATGTGGGTTAAATTATGATGCCATGCCATGTTACAACCTTTTTAGAGTTCATTTGTACTTCTTTTCAAATTCAGGGTCATTTAGCTCAAAATGAATCATTAAAAGCATGAAAAATATGTAATGAAGTTAGAAAGGGATGTAAATTGATGATGCTCCTTTGAATGGTTCATATTGAACATACAAAAAGTCTGAACTTCAAATAAGTTATTAGAAATGAAAGCCCTGTGTAATAGATGAGTTTTCGGGCGAAACCCTCATCCTTCGAAAGACATTGTCCAATTTGAACACGAAGTGCATCCAGTTTTTGCCGTAACCCTCTCAACTTTTTAGAAGTTGCTATGTGGGTGAAATTATGATGTCATGCCAAGTTACAACTTTTTCAGAGTTAATTTCTACCGCTTTTCAAATTCAGGGTCATTTAGCTCAAAATAAATCATTAAATGCATGAAAAATATCAAATGAAGTTAGAAAGGGTTGAAAATTTATGATGTTCCTTTGAATGGTTCGTATTGAACACACAAAAAGTATGAACTTAAAATAAGTTATTAAAACTGAAAGCCCTTTGTAATAGATGAGTTTTCGTCCGAAACCCTCATACTTCGAAAGAGATTGTCCAATTTGTACACGAAGTGCATCCAGTTTTTGCCGTAACCATCTGAACTCTTTATAAGTTGCTATGTGGGTGAAATTTTGATTTCATGCCAAGTTACAACCTTTTGAGAGTTCAGTTGTAGTACTTTTCAAATTCAGGGTCATTTAGCTCAAAATAAATCATTAAATGCATGAAAAATATATAATGATGTTAGAAAGGGATGTAAATTGATGATGCGCCTTTGAATGATTCATATTGAACACACAAAAAGTATGAACTTAAAATAAGTTATTAAAAATGAAAGCCCTTTGTAATAGATGAGTTTTCGTGCGAAACCCTCATCCTTCGAAAGACATTGTCCAATTTGAACACGAAGTGCATCCAGTTTTTGCCGTAACCCTCTCAACTTTTTAGAAGTTGCTATGTGGGTGAAATTATGATGTCATGCCAAGTTACAACCTTTTCAGAGTTAATTTGTACTGCTTTTCAAATTCAGGGTCATTTAGCTCAAAATAAATCATTAAATGCATGAAAAATATCAAATGAAGTTAGAAAGGGTTGAAAATTTATGATGTTCCTTTGAATGGTTCGTATTGAACACACAAAAAGTATGAAGTTAAAATAAGTTATTAAAACTAAAAGCCCTTTGTAATAGATGAGTTTTCGTCCGAAACCCTCATACTTCGAAAGAGATTGTCCAATTTGTACACGAAGTGCATCCAGTTTTTGCCGTAACCATCTCAACTCTTTATAAGTTGCTATGTGGGTGAAATTTTGATTTCATGCCAAGTTACAACCTTTTGAGAGTTCAGTTGTAGTACTTTTCAAATTCAGGGTCATTTAGCTCAAAATAAATCATTAAATGCATGAAAAATATGTAATGATGTTAGAAAGGGATGTAAATTGATGATGCGCCTTTGAATGGTTCATATTGAACACACAAAAAGTATGAACTTAAAATAAGTTATTAAAAATGAAAGCCCTTTGTAATGGATGAGTTTTCGTGCGAAACCCTCATCCTTCGGAAGACATTGTCCAATTTGAACACGAAGTGCATCCAGTTTTTGCCGTAACCCTCTCAACTTTTTAGAAGTTGCTATGTGGGTGAAATTATGATGTCATGCCAAGTTACAACCTTTTCAGAGTTAATTTGTACCGCTTTTCAAATTCAGGGTCATTTAGCTCAAAATAAATCATTAAATGCATGAAAAATATCAAATGAAGTTAGAAAGGGTTGAAAATTTATGATGTTCCTTTGAATGGTTCGTATTGACCACACAAAAAGTATGAACTTAAATAAGTTATTAAAACTTAAAGCCCTTTGTAATAGATGAGTTTTCGTCCGAAACCCTCATACTTCGAAAGAGATTGTCCAATTTGTACACGAAGTGCATCCAGTTTTTGCCGTAACCCTCTCAACTTTTTAGAAGTTGCTATGTGGGTGAAATTATGATGTCATGCCAAGTTACAACCTTTTCAGAGTTAATTTGTACTGCTTTTCAAATTCAGGGTCATTTAGCTCAAAATAAATCATTAAATGCATGAAAAATATCAAATGAAGTCAGAAAGGGTTGAAAATTTATGATGTTCCTTTGAATGGTTCGTATTGAACACACAAAAAGTATGAACTTAAAATAAGTTATTAAAACTGAAAGCCCTTTGTAATAGATGAGTTTTCGTCCAAAACCCTCATACTTCGAAAGAGATTGTCCAATTTGTACACGAAGTGCATCCAGTTTTTGCCGTAACCATCTCAACTCTTTATAAGTTGCTATGTGGGTGAAATATTGATTTCATGCCAAGTTACAACCTTTTCAGAGTTAATTTGTACTGCTTTTCAAATTCAGGGTCATTTAGCTCAAAATAAATCATTAAATGCATGAAAAATATATAATGATGTTAGAAAGGGATGTAAATTGATGATGCTCCTTTGAATGGTTCATATTGAACACATAAAAAGTATGAACTTGAAATAAGTTATTAAATATGAAAGCCCTTTGTAATCGATGAGTTTTCGTGCGAAACCATCATCCTTCGAAAGACATTGTCCAATTTGAACACGAAGTGCATCCAGTTTTTGCCGTAACCCTGTCAACTTTTTAGAAGTTGCTATGTGGGTGAAATTATGATGTCATGCCAAGTTACAACCTTTTCAGAGTTAATTTGTACTGCTTTTCAAATTCAGGGTCATTTAGCTCAAAATAAATCATTAAATGCATGAAAAATATCAAATGAAGTTAGAAAGGGTTGAAAATTGATGATGTTCCTTTCAATGGTTCATATTGAACACACAAAAAGTATGAACTTAAAATAAGTTGTTAAAACTGAAAGCCCTTTGTAATAGATGAGCTTTCGTCCGAAACCCTCATACTTCGAAAGAGATTGTCCAATTTGTACACGAAGTGCATCCAGTTTTTGCCATAACCATCTCAACTCTTTATAAGTTGCTATGTGGGTGAAATTTTGATGTCATGCCAAGTTACAACCTTTTCAGAGTTCATTTGTAGTACTTTTCAAATTCAGGGTCATTTAGGTCAAAATAAATCATTAAATGCATGAAAAATATCAAATGAAGTCAGAAAGGGTTCAAAATTGATGATGTGCCTTTGATATGGTACATAGTGAACACACAAAAAGTATGGATTTAAAATAACTTATTAAAAATGAAATCCCTTTGTAATAGACGAGTTTTCGTCCGAAACCCTCCTACTTCAAAAGAGATTGTCCAATTTGTACACGAAGTGCATCCAGTTTTTCCCGTAACCCTCTCAACTTTTTAGAAGTTGCTATGTGGGTGAAATTATGATGTCATGCCAAATTACAACCTTTTCAGAGTTAATTTGTACTGCTTTTCAAATTCAGGGTCATTTAGCTCAAAATAAATCATTAAATGCATGAAAAATATCAAATGAAGTTAGAAAGGGTTGAAAATTGATGATGTTCCTTTCAATGGTTCATATTGAACACACAAAAAGTATGAACTTAAAATAAGTTGTTAAAACTGAAAGCCCTTTGTAATAGATGAGCTTTCGTCCGAAACCCTCATACTTCGAAAGAGATTGTCCAATTTGTACACGAAGTGCATCCAGTTTTTGCCATAACCATCTCAACTCTTTATAAGTTGCTATGTGGGTGAAATTTTGATGTCATGCCAAGTTACAACCTTTTCAGAGTTCATTTGTAGTACTTTTCAAATTCAGGGTCATTTAGGTCAAAATAAATCATTAAATGCATGAAAAATATCAAATGAAGTCAGAAAGGGTTCAAAATTGATGATGTGCCTTTGATATGGTACATAGTGAACACACAAAAAGTATGGATTTAAAATAACTTATTAAAAATGAAATCCCTTTGTAATAGACGAGTTTTCGTCCGAAACCCTCGTACTTCAAAAGAGATTGTCCAATTTGTACACCAAGTGCATCCAGTTTTTCTCGTAACCCTCTCAAGTCTTTAGAAGTTGCTATGTGGGTGAAATTATGATGCCATGCCATGTTACAACCTTTTCAGAGTTCATTTGTACTTCTTTTCAAATTCAGGGTCATTTAGCTCAAAATAAATCATTAAATGCATGAAAAATATCAAATGAAGTTAGAAAGGGTTGAAAATTGATGATGTTCCTTTCAATGGTTCATATTGAACACACAAAAAGTATGAACTTAAAATAAGTTATTAAAACTAAAAGCCCTTTGTAATAGATGAGCTTTCGTCCGAAACCCTCATACTTCGAAAGAGACTGTCCAATTTGTACACGAAGTGCATCCAGTTTTTCCCGTAACCCTCTCAACTCTTTAGAAGTTTCTATGTGGGTGAAATTATGATGTCATGCCAAGTTACAACCTTTTCAGAGTTAATTTGTACTGCTTTCCAAATTCAGGGTCATTTAGCTCAAAATAAATCATTAAGTGCATGAAAAATATCAAATGAAGTTAGAAATGGTTGAAAATTTATGATGTTCCTTTCAATGGTTCGTATTGAACACACAAAAAGTATGAACTTAAAATAAGTTATTAAAAATGAAAGCCCTTTGTAATGGATGAGTTTTCGTGCGAAACCCTCATCCTTCGAAAGACATTGTCCAATTTGAACACGAAGTGCATCCAGTTTTTGCCGTAACCCACTCAACTTTTTAGAAATTGCTATGTGGGTGAAATTATGATGTCATGCCAAGTTACAACCTTTTCAGAGTTAATTTGTACTGCTTTTCAAATTCATGGTCATTTAGCTCAAAATAAATCATTAAATGCATGAAAAATATCAAATGAAGTTAGAAAGGGTTGAAAATTGATGATGCGCCCTTGAATGGTTCATATTGAACACACAAAAAGTATGAACTTAAAATAAGTTATTAAAAATGAAAGCCCTTTGTAATAGATGAGTTTTCGTGCGAAACCCTCATCCTTCGAAAGACATTGTCCAATTTGAACACGAAGTGTATCCAGTTTTTGCCGTAACCCTCTCAACTTTTTAAAAGTTGCTATGTGGGTGAAATTATGATGTCATGCCAAGTTACAACCTTTTCAGAGTTAATTTGTACTGCTTTCTAAATTTAGGGTCATTTAGCTCAAAATAAATCATTAAATGCATGAAAAATATCAAATGAAGTTAGAAAGGGTTAAAAATTTATGATGTACCTTTGAATGGTTCGTATTGAACACACAAAAAGTATGAACTTAAAATAAGTTATTAAAACTGAAAGCCCTTTGTAATAGATGAGTTTTCGTCCGAAACCCTCATACTTCGAAAGAGATTGTCCATTTTGTACACGAAGTGCATCCAGCTTTTGCCGTAACCATCTCAACTCTTTATAAGTTGCTATGTGGGTGAAATATTGATTTCATGCCAAGTTACAACCTTTTCAGAGTTAATTTGTACTGCTTTTCAAATTCAAGGTCATTTAGCTCAAAATAAATCATTAAATGCATGAAAAATATATAATGATGTTAGAAAGGGATGTAAATTGATGATGCTCCTTTGAATGGTTCATATTGAACACACAAAAAGTATGAACTTAAAATAAGTTATTAAATATGAAAGCCCTTTGTAATCGATGAGTTTTCGTGCGAAACCCTCATCCTTCGAAAGACATTGTCCAATTTGAACACGAAGTGCATCCAGTTTTTGCCGTAACCCTGTCAACTTTTTAGAAGTTGCTATGTGGGTGAAATTATGATGTCATGCCAAGTTACAACCTTTTCAGAGTTAATTTGTACTGCTTTTCAAATTCGGGGTCATTTAGCTCAAAATAAATCATTAAATGCATGAAAAATATGAAATGAAGTTAGAAAGGGTTGAAAATTTATGATCTTCCTTTCAATGGTTCATATTGAACACACAAAAAGTATGAACTTAAAATAAGTTATTAAAACTGAAAGCCCTTTGTAATAGATGAGCTTTCGTCCGAAACCCTCATACTTCAAAAGAGATTGTCCAATTTCTACACGAAATGCATCCAGTTTTTGCCATAACCATCTCAACTCTTTATAAGTTGCTATGTGGGTGAAATTTTGATGTCATGCCAAGTTAAAACCTTTTCAGAGTTCATTTGTAGTACTTTTCAAATTCAGGGTCATTTAGGTCAAAATAAATCATTAAATGCATGAAAAATATGTAATGATGTTAGAAAGGGATGTAAATTGATGATGCGCCTTTGAATGGTTCATATTGAACACACAAAAAGTATGAACTTAAAATAAGTTATTAAAAATGAAAGCCCTTTGTAATGGATGAGTTTTCGTGCGAAACCCTCATCCTTCGGAAGACATTGTCCAATTTGAACACGAAGTGCATCCAGTTTTTGCCGTAACCCTCTCAACTTTTTAGAAGTTGCTATGTGGGTGAAATTATGATGTCATGCCAAGTTACAACCTTTTCAGAGTTAATTTGTACCGCTTTTCAAATTCAGGGTCATTTAGCTCAAAATAAATCATTAAATGCATGAAAAATATCAAATGAAGTTAGAAAGGGTTGAAAATTTATGATGTTCCTTTGAATGGTTCGTATTGACCACACAAAAAGTATGAACTTAAATAAGTTATTAAAACTTAAAGCCCTTTGTAATAGATGAGTTTTCGTCCGAAACCCTCATACTTCGAAAGAGATTGTCCAATTTGTACACGAAGTGCATCCAGTTTTTGCCGTAACCCTCTCAACTTTTTAGAAGTTGCTATGTGGGTGAAATTATGATGTCATGCCAAGTTACAACCTTTTCAGAGTTAATTTGTACTGCTTTTCAAATTCAGGGTCATTTAGCTCAAAATAAATCATTAAATGCATGAAAAATATCAAATGAAGTTAGAAAGGGTTGAAAATTTATGATGTTCCTTTGAATGGTTCGTATTGAACACACAAAAAGTATGAACTTAAAATAAGTTATTAAAACTGAAAGCCCTTTGTAATAGATGAGTTTTCGTCCGAAACCCTCATACTTCGAAAGAGATTGTCCAATTTGTACATGAAGTGCATCCAGTTTTTGCCGTAACCATCTCAACTCTTTATAAGTTGCTATGTGGGTGAAATATTGATTTCATGCCAAGTTACAACCTTTTCAGACTTAATTTGTACTGCTTTTCAAATTCAGGGTCATTTAGCTCAAAATAAATCATTAAATGCATGAAAAATATATAATGATGTTAGAAAGGGATGTAAATTGATGATGCTCCTTTGAATGGTTCATATTGACCACATAAAAAGTATGAACTTAAAATAAGTTATTAAATATGAAAGCCCTTTGTAATCGATGAGTTTTCGTGCGAAACCATCATCCTTCGAAAGACATTGTCCAATTTGAACACGAAGTGCATCCAGTTTTTGCCGTAACCCTGTCAACTTTTTAGAAGTTGCTATGTGGGTGAAATTATGATGTCATGCCAAGTTACAACCTTTTCAGAGTTAATTTGTACTGCTTTTCAAATTCAGGGTCATTTAGCTCAAAATAAATCATTAAATGCATGAAAAATATCAAATGAAGTTAGAAAGGGTTGAAAATTGATGATGTTCCTTTCAATGGTTCATATTGAACACACAAAAAGTATGAACTTAAAATAAGTTGTTAAAACTGAAAGCCCTTTGTAATAGATGAGCTTTCGTCCGAAACCCTCATACTTCGAAAGAGATTGTCCAATTTGTACACGAAGTGCATCCAGTTTTTGCCATAACCATCTCAACTCTTTATAAGTTGCTATGTGGGTGAAATTTTGATGTCATGCCAAGTTACAACCTTTTCAGAGTTCATTTGTAGTACTTTTCAAATTCAGGGTCATTTAGGTCAAAATAAATCATTAAATGCACGAAAAATATCAAATGAAGTCAGAAAGGGTTCAAAATTGATGATGTGCCTTTGATATGGTACATAGTGAACACACAAAAAGTATGGATTTAAAATAACTTATTAAAAATGAAATCCCTTTGTAATAGACGAGTTTTCGTCCGAAACCCTCGTACTTCAAAAGAGATTGTCCAATTTGTACACCAAGTGCATCCAGTTTTTCTCGTAACCCTCTCAAGTCTTTAGAAGTTGCTATGTGGGTGAAATTATGATGCCATGCCATGTTACAACCTTTTCAGAGTTCATTTGTACTTCTTTTCAAATTCAGGGTCATTTAGCTCAAAATAAATCATTAAATGCATGAAAAATATCAAATGAAGTTAGAAAGGGTTGAAAATTGATGATGTTCCTTTCAATGGTTCATATTGAACACACAAAAAGTATGAACTTAAAATAAGTTATTAAAACTAAAAGCCCTTTGTAATAGATGAGCTTTCGTCCGAAACCCTCATACTTCGAAAGAGACTGTCCAATTTGTACACGAAGTGCATCCAGTTTTTCCCGTAACCCTCTCAACTCTTTAGAAGTTTCTATGTGGGTGAAATTATGATGTCATGCCAAGTTACAACCTTTTCAGAGTTAATTTGTACTGCTTTCCAAATTCAGGGTCATTTAGCTCAAAATAAATCATTAAATGCATGAAAAATATCAAATGAAGTTAGAAAGGGTTGAAAATTTATGATGTTCCTTTCAATGGTTCGTATTGAACACACAAAAAGTATGAACTTAAAATAAGTTATTAAAAATGAAAGCCCTTTGTAATGGATGAGTTTTCGTGCGAAACCCTCATCCTTCGAAAGACATTGTCCAATTTGAACACGAAGTGCATCCAGTTTTTGCCGTAACCCACTCAACTTTTTAGAAGTTGCTATGTGGGTGAAATTATGATGTCATGCCAAGTTACAACCTTTTCAGAGTTAATTTGTACTGCTTTTCAAATTCATGGTCATTTAGCTCAAAATAAATCATTAAATGCATGAAAAATATCAAATGAAGTTAGAAAGGGTTGAAAATTGATGATGCGCCCTTGAATGGTTCATATTGAACACACAAAAAGTATGAACTTAAAATAAGTTATTAAAAATGAAAGCCCTTTGTAATAGATGAGTTTTCGTGCGAAACCCTCATCCTTCGAAAGACATTGTCCAATTTGAACACGAAGTGTATCCAGTTTTTGCCGTAACCCTCTCAACTTTTTAAAAGTTGCTATGTGGGTGAAATTATGATGTCATGCCAAGTTACAACCTTTTCAGAGTTAATTTGTACTGCTTTCTAAATTTAGGGTCATTTAGCTCAAAATAAATCATTAAATGCATGAAAAATATCAAATGAAGTTAGAAAGGGTTAAAAATTTATGATGTACCTTTGAATGGTTCGTATTGAACACACAAAAAGTATGAACTTAAAATAAGTTATTAAAACTGAAAGCCCTTTGTAATAGATGAGTTTTCGTCCGAAACCCTCATACTTCGAAAGAGATTGTCCATTTTGTACACGAAGTGCATCCAGCTTTTGCCGTAACCATCTCAACTCTTTATAAGTTGCTATGTGGGTGAAATATTGATTTCATGCCAAGTTACAACCTTTTCAGAGTTAATTTGTACTGCTTTTCAAATTCAAGGTCATTTAGCTCAAAATAAATCATTAAATGCATGAAAAATATATAATGATGTTAGAAAGGGATGTAAATTGATGATGCTCCTTTGAATGGTTCATATTGAACACACAAAAAGTATGAACTTAAAATAAGTTATTAAATATGAAAGCCCTTTGTAATCGATGAGTTTTCGTGCGAAACCCTCATCCTTCGAAAGACATTGTCCAATTTGAACACGAAGTGCATCCAGTTTTTGCCGTAACCCTGTCAACTTTTTAGAAGTTGCTATGTGGGTGAAATTATGATGTCATGCCAAGTTACAACCTTTTCAGAGTTAATTTGTACTGCTTTTCAAATTCGGGGTCATTTAGCTCAAAATAAATCATTAAATGCATGAAAAATATGAAATGAAGTTAGAAAGGGTTGAAAATTTATGATCTTCCTTTCAATGGTTCATATTGAACACACAAAAAGTATGAACTTAAAATAAGTTATTAAAACTGAAAGCCCTTTGTAATAGATGAGCTTTCGTCCGAAACCCTCATACTTCAAAAGAGATTGTCCAATTTCTACACGAAATGCATCCAGTTTTTGCCATAACCATCTCAACTCTTTATAAGTTGCTATGTGGGTGAAATTTTGATGTCATGCCAAGTTAAAACCTTTTCAGAGTTCATTTGTAGTACTTTTCAAATTCAGGGTCATTTAGGTCAAAATAAATCATTAAATGCATGAAAAATATCAAATGAAGTCAGAAAGGGTTCAAAATTGATGATGTGCCTTTGAATGGTGCATAGTGAACACACAAAAAGTATGGATTTAAAATAACTTATTAAAAATGAAATCCCTTTGTAATAGACGAGTTTTCGTCCGAAACCCTCGTACTTCAAAAGAGATTGTCCAATTTGTACACCAAGTGCATCCAGTTTTTCTCGTAACCCTCTCAACTCATTAGAAGTTGCTATGTGGGTGAAATTATGATGCCATACCATGTTACAACCTTTTCAGAGTTCACTTGTACTTCTTTTCAAATTCAGGGTCATTTAGCTCAAAATGAATCATTAAAAGCATGAAAAATATGTAATGAAGTTAGAAAGGGATGTAAATTGATGATGCTCCTTTGAATGGTTCATATTGAACACACAAAAAGTCTGAACTTCAAATAAGTTATTGAAAATGAAAGCCCTATGTAATAGATGAGTTTTCGTGCGAAACCCTCATCCTTCGACAGACATTGTCCAATTTGAACACAAAGTGCATCCAGTTTTTGCCGTAACCCTGTCAACTTTTTAGAAGTTGCTATGTGGGTGAAATTATGATGTCATGCCAAGTTACAACCTTTTCAGAGTTAATTTGTACTGCTTTTCAAATTCAGGGTCATTTAGCTCAAAATAAATCATTAAATGCATCAAAAATATCAAATGAAGTTAGAAAGGGTTGAAAATTTATGATGTTCCTTTCAATGGTTCATATTGAACACACAAAAAGTATGAACTTAAAATAAGTTATTAAAACTGAAAGCACTTTGTAATAGATGAGCTTTCGTCCGAAACCCTCATACTTCAAAAGAGATTGTTGAATTTGTACACGAAGTGCATCTAGTTTTTGCCATAACCATCTCAACTCGTTATAAGTTGCTATGTGGGTGAAATTTTGATGTCATGCCAAGTTACAACCTTTTCAGAGTTCATTTGTAGTACTTTTCAAATTCAGGGTCATTTAGGTCAAAATAAATCATTAAATGCATGAAAAATATCAAATGAAGTCAGAAAGGGTTCAAAATTGATGATGTGCCTTTGAATGGTGCATAGTGAACACACAAAAAGTATGGATTTAAAATAACTTATTAAAATTGAAATCCCTTTGTAATAGACGAGTTTTCGTCTGAAACCCTCGTACTTCAAAAGAGATTGTCCAATTTGTACACCAAGTGCATCCAGTTTTTCTCGTAACCCTCTCAACTCTTTAGAAGTTGCTATGTGGGTGAAATTATGATGCCATGCCATGTTACAACCTTTTCAGAGTTCAGTTGTACTTCTTTTCAAATTCAGGGTCATTTAGCTCAAAATGAATCATTAAAAGCATGAAAAATATGTAATGAAGTTAGAAAGGGATGTAAGTTGATGATGCTCCTTTGAATGGTTCATATTGAACACACAAAAAGTCTGAACATCAAATAAGTTATTAAAAATGAAAGCCCTTTGTAATAGATGAGTTTTCGTGCGAAACCCTCATCCTTCGAAAGACATTGTCCAATTTGAACACGAAGTGCATCCAGTTTTTGCCGTAACCCTCTCAACTTTTTAGAAGTTGCTATGTGGGTGAAATTATGATGTCATGCCAAGTTAGAACCTTTTCAGAGTTAATTTGTACCGCTTTTCAAATTCAGGGTCATTTAGCTCAAAATAAATCATTAAATGCATGAAAAATATCAAATGAAGTTGGAAAGGGTTGAAAATTTATGATGTTCCTTTGAATGGTTCGTATTGAACACACAAAAAGTATGAACTTAAAATAAGTTATTAAAACTGAAAGCCCTTTGTAATAGATGAGTTTTCGTCCGAAACCCTCATACTTCGAAAGAGATTGTCCAATTTGTACACGAAGTGCATCTAGTTTTTGCCGTAACCATCTCAACTCTTTATAAGTTGCTATGTGGGTGAAATTTTGATTTCATGCCTAGTTACAACCTTTTGAGAGTTCAGTTGTAGTACTTTTCAAATTCAGGGTCATTTAGCTCAAAAGAAATCATTAAATGCATGAAAAATATATAATGATGTTAGAAAGGGATGTAAATTGATGATACACCTTTGAATGGTTCATATTGAACACACAAAAAGTATGAACTTAAAATAAGTTATTAAAAATGAAAGCCCTTTGTAATAGATGAGTTTTCGTGCGAAACCCTCATCCTTCGAAAGACATTGTCCAATTTGAACACGAAGTGCATCCAGTTTTTGCCGTAACCCTCTCAACTTTTTAGAAGTTGCTATGTGGGTGAAATTATGATGTCATGCCAAGTTACAACCTTTTCAGAGTTAATTTGTACTGCTTTTCAAATTCAGGGTCATTTAGCTCAAAATAAATCATTAAATGCATGAAAAATATCAAATGAAGTTAGAAAGGGTTGAAAATTGATGATGTTCCTCTCAATGGTTAGTATTGAACACACAAAAAGTATGAACTTAAAATAAGTTATTAAAACTGAAAGCCCTTTATAATAGATGAGTTTTCGTCCGAAACCCTCATACTTCGAAAGAGATTGTCCAATTTGTACACGAAGTGCATCCAGTTTTTGCCGTAACCATCTCAACTCTTTATAAGTTGCTATGTGGGTGAAATTTTGATTTCATGCCAAGTTACAACCTTTTCAGAGTTCAGTTGTAGTACTTTTCAAATTCAGGGTCATTTAGCTCAAAATAAATCACTAAATGCATGAAAAATATATAATGATGTTAGAAAGGGATGTAAATTGATGATGCGCCTTTGAATGGTTCATATTGAACAAACAAAAAGTCTGAACTTCAAATAAGTTATTAAAAATGAAAGCCCTATGTAATAGATGAGTTTTCGTGCGAAACCCTCATCCTTCGACAGACATTGTCCAATTTGAACACAAAGTGCATCCAGTTTTTGCCGTAACCCTGTCAACTTTTTAGAAGTTGCTATGTGGGTGAAATTATGATGTCATGCCAAGTTACAACCTTTTCAGAGTTAATTTGTACTGCTTTTCAAATTCAGGGTCATTTAGCTCAAAATAAATCATTAAATGCATCAAAAATATCAAATGAAGTTAGAAAGGGTTGAAAATTTATGATGTTCCTTTCAATGGTTCATATTGAACACACAAAAAGTATGAACTTAAAATAAGTTATTAAAACTGAAAGCACTTTGTAATAGATGAGCTTTCGTCCGAAACCCTCATACTTCAAAAGAGATTGTTGAATTTGTACACGAAGTGCATCTAGTTTTTGCCATAACCATCTCAACTCGTTATAAGTTGCTATGTGGGTGAAATTTTGATGTCATGCCAAGTTACAACCTTTTCAGAGTTCATTTGTAGTACTTTTCAAATTCAGGGTCATTTAGGTCAAAATAAATCATTAAATGCATGAAAAATATCAAATGAAGTCAGAAAGGGTTCAAAATTGATGATGTGCCTTTGAATGGTGCATAGTGAACACACAAAAAGTATGGATTTAAAATAACTTATTAAAATTGAAATCCCTTTGCAATAGACGAGTTTTCGTCTGAAACCCTCGTACTTCAAAAGAGATTGTCCAATTTGTACACCAAGTGCATCCAGTTTTTCTCGTAACCCTCTCAACTCTTTAGAAGTTGCTATGTGGGTGAAATTATGATGCCATGCCATGTTACAACCTTTTCAGAGTTCAGTTGTACTTCTTTTCAAATTCAGGGTCATTTAGCTCAAAATGAATCATTAAAAGCATGAAAAATATGTAATGAAGTTAGAAAGGGATGTAAGTTGATGATGCTCCTTTGAATGGTTCATATTGAACACACAAAAAGTCTGAACATCAAATAAGTTATTAAAAATGAAAGCCCTTTGTAATAGATGAGTTTTCGTGCGAAACCCTCATCCTTCGAAAGACATTGTCCAATTTGAACACGAAGTGCATCCAGTTTTTGCCGTAACCCTCTCAACTTTTTAGAAGTTGCTATGTGGGTGAAATTATGATGTCATGCCAAGTTAGAACCTTTTCAGAGTTAATTTGTACCGCTTTTCAAATTCAGGGTCATTTAGCTCAAAATAAATCATTAAATGCATGAAAAATATCAAATGAAGTTGGAAAGGGTTGAAAATTTATGATGTTCCTTTGAATGGTTCGTATTGAACAAACAAAAAGTATGAACTTAAAATAAGTTATTAAAACTGAAAGCCCTTTGTAATAGATGAGTTTTCGTCCGAAACCCTCATACTTCGAAAGAGATTGTCCAATTTGTACACGAAGTGCATCTAGTTTTTGCCGTAACCATCTCAACTCTTTATAAGTTGCTATGTGGGTGAAATTTTGATTTCATGCCTAGTTACAACCTTTTGAGAGTTCAGTTGTAGTACTTTTCAAATTCAGGGTCATTTAGCTCAAAATAAATCATTAAATGCATGAAAAATATATAATGATGTTAGAAAGGGATGTAAATTGATGATACACCTTTGAATGGTTCATATTGAACACACAAAAAGTATGAACTTAAAATAAGTTATTAAAAATGAAAGCCCTTTGTAATAGATGAGTTTTCGTGCGAAACCCTCATCCTTCGAAAGACATTGTCCAATTTGAACACGAAGTGCATCCAGTTTTTGCCGTAACCCTCTCAACTTTTTAGAAGTTGCTATGTGGGTGAAATTATGATGTCATGCCAAGTTACAACCTTTTCAGAGTTAATTTGTACTGCTTTTCAAATTCAGGGTCATTTAGCTCAAAATAAATCATTAAATGCATGAAAAATATCAAATGAAGTTAGAAAGGGTTGAAAATTGATGATGTTCCTTTCAATGGTTAGTACTGAACACACAAAAAGTATGAACTTAAAATAAGTTATTAAAACTGAAAGCCCTTTATAATAGATGAGTTTTCGTCCGAAACCCTCATACTTCGAAAGAGATTGTCCAATTTGTACACGAAGTGCATCCAGTTTTTGCCGTAACCATCTCAACTCTTTATAAGTTGCTATGTGGGTGAAATTTTGATTTCGTGCCAAGTTACAACCTTTTCAGAGTTCAGTTGTAGTACTTTTCAAATTCAGGGTCATTTAGCTCAAAATAAATCATTAAATGCATGAAAAATATATAATGATGTTAGAAAGGGATGTAAATTGATGATGCGCCTTTGAATGGTTCATATTGAACAAACAAAAAGTATGAACTTAAAATAAGTTATTAAAAATGAAAGCCCTTTGTAATAGGTGAGTTTTCGTGCGAAACCCTCATCCTTCGAAAGACATTGTCCAATTTGAACACGAAGTGCATCCAGTTTTTGCCGTAACCCTCTCAACTTTTCAGAAGTTGCTATGTGGGTGAAATTATGATGTCATGCCAAGTTACAACCTTTTCAGAGTTAATTTGTACTGCTTTTCAAATTCAGGGTCATTTAGCTCAAAATAAATCATTAAATGCATGAAAAATATCAAATGAAGTTAGAAAGGGTTGAAAATTGATGATGTTCCTTTCAATGGTTCTTATTGAACACACAAAAATTATGAACTTAAAATAAGTTACTAAAACTGAAAGCCCTTTGTAATAGATGAGCTTTCGTCCGAAACCCTCATACTTCGAAAGAGATTGTCCAATTTGTACACTAAGTGCATCCAGTTTTTGCCGTAACCATCTCAACTCTTTATAAGTTTCTATGTGGGTGAAATTTTGATGTCATGCCAAGTTACAACCTTTTCAGAGTTCATTTGTAGTACTTTTCAAATTCAGGGTCATTTAGCTCAAAAAAAATCATTAAATGCATGAAAAATATCAAATGAAGTCAGAAAGGGTTGAAAATTGATGATGTGCCTTTGAATGATGCATATTGAACACACAAAAAGTATGGAGTTAAAATAGGTTATTAAAATTGAAATCCCTTTGCAATAGACGAGTTTTCGTCTGAAACCCTCGTACTTCAAAAGAGATTGTCCAATTTGTACACCAAGTGCATCCAGTTTTTCTCGTAACCCTCTCAACTCTTTAGAAGTTGCTATGTGGGTGAAATTATGATGCCATGCCATGTTACAACCTTTTCAGAGTTCAGTTGTACTTCTTTTCAAATTCAGGGTCATTTAGCTCAAAATGAATCATTAAAAGCATGAAAAATATGTAATGAAGTTAGAAAGGGATGTAAGTTGATGATGCTCCTTTGAATGGTTCATATTGAACACACAAAAAGTCTGAACATCAAATAAGTTATTAAAAATGAAAGCCCTTTGTAATAGATGAGTTTTCGTGCGAAACCCTCATCCTTCGAAAGACATTGTCCAATTTGAACACGAAGTGCATCCAGTTTTTGCCGTAACCCTCTCAACTTTTTAGAAGTTGCTATGTGGGTGAAATTATGATGTCATGCCAAGTTAGAACCTTTTCAGAGTTAATTTGTACCGCTTTTCAAATTCAGGGTCATTTAGCTCAAAATAAATCATTAAATGCATGAAAAATATCAAATGAAGTTGGAAAGGGTTGAAAATTTATGATGTTCCTTTGAATGGTTCGTATTGAACAAACAAAAAGTATGAACTTAAAATAAGTTATTAAAACTGAAAGCCCTTTGTAATAGATGAGTTTTCGTCCGAAACCCTCATACTTCGAAAGAGATTGTCCAATTTGTACACGAAGTGCATCTAGTTTTTGCCGTAACCATCTCAACTCTTTATAAGTTGCTATGTGGGTGAAATTTTGATTTCATGCCTAGTTACAACCTTTTGAGAGTTCAGTTGTAGTACTTTTCAAATTCAGGGTCATTTAGCTCAAAATAAATCATTAAATGCATGAAAAATATATAATGATGTTAGAAAGGGATGTAAATTGATGATACACCTTTGAATGGTTCATATTGAACACACAAAAAGTATGAACTTAAAATAAGTTATTAAAAATGAAAGCCCTTTGTAATAGATGAGTTTTCGTGCGAAACCCTCATCCTTCGAAAGACATTGTCCAATTTGAACACGAAGTGCATCCAGTTTTTGCCGTAACCCTCTCAACTTTTTAGAAGTTGCTATGTGGGTGAAATTATGATGTCATGCCAAGTTACAACCTTTTCAGAGTTAATTTGTACTGCTTTTCAAATTCAGGGTCATTTAGCTCAAAATAAATCATTAAATGCATGAAAAATATCAAATGAAGTTAGAAAGGGTTGAAAATTGATGATGTTCCTTTCAATGGTTAGTACTGAACACACAAAAAGTATGAACTTAAAATAAGTTATTAAAACTGAAAGCCCTTTATAATAGATGAGTTTTCGTCCGAAACCCTCATACTTCGAAAGAGATTGTCCAATTTGTACACGAAGTGCATCCAGTTTTTGCCGTAACCATCTCAACTCTTTATAAGTTGCTATGTGGGTGAAATTTTGATTTCGTGCCAAGTTACAACCTTTTCAGAGTTCAGTTGTAGTACTTTTCAAATTCAGGGTCATTTAGCTCAAAATAAATCATTAAATGCATGAAAAATATATAATGATGTTAGAAAGGGATGTAAATTGATGATGCGCCTTTGAATGGTTCATATTGAACAAACAAAAAGTATGAACTTAAAATAAGTTATTAAAAATGAAAGCCCTTTGTAATAGGTGAGTTTTCGTGCGAAACCCTCATCCTTCGAAAGACATTGTCCAATTTGAACACGAAGTGCATCCAGTTTTTGCCGTAACCCTCTCAACTTTTCAGAAGTTGCTATGTGGGTGAAATTATGATGTCATGCCAAGTTACAACCTTTTCAGAGTTAATTTGTACTGCTTTTCAAATTCAGGGTCATTTAGCTCAAAATAAATCATTAAATGCATGAAAAATATCAAATGAAGTTAGAAAGGGTTGAAAATTGATGATGTTCCTTTCAATGGTTCTTATTGAACACACAAAAATTATGAACTTAAAATAAGTTACTAAAACTGAAAGCCCTTTGTAATAGATGAGCTTTCGTCCGAAACCCTCATACTTCGAAAGAGATTGTCCAATTTGTACACTAAGTGCATCCAGTTTTTGCCGTAACCATCTCAACTCTTTATAAGTTTCTATGTGGGTGAAATTTTGATGTCATGCCAAGTTACAACCTTTTCAGAGTTCATTTGTAGTACTTTTCAAATTCAGGGTCATTTAGCTCAAAAAAAATCATTAAATGCATGAAAAATATCAAATGAAGTCAGAAAGGGTTGAAAATTGATGATGTGCCTTTGAATGATGCATATTGAACACACAAAAAGTATGGAGTTAAAATAGGTTATTAAAAATGAAATCCCTTTGTAATAGATGAGTTTTCGTCCGAAACCCTCATACTTCGAAAGAGATTGTCCAATTTGTACACGAAGTGCATCCAGTTTTTGCCGTAACCATCTCAACTCTTTATAAGTTGCTATGTGGGTGAAATTTTGATTTCATGCCAAGTTACAACCTTTTGAGAGTTCAGTTGTAGTACTTTTCAAATTCAGGGTCATTTAGCTCAAAATAAATCATTAAATGCATGAAAAATATATAATGATGTTAGAAAGGGATGTAAATTGATGATGCGCCTTTGAATGGTTCATATTGAACACACAAAAAGTATGAACTTAAAATAAGTTATTAAAAATGAAAGCCGTTTGTAATAGATGAGTTTTCGTGCGAAACCCTCATCCTTCGAAAGACATTGTCCAATTTGAACACGAAGTGTATCCAGTTTTTGCCGTAACCCTCTCAACTTTTTAGAAGTTGCTATGTGGGTGAAATTATGATGTCATGCCAAGTTACAACCTTTTCAGAGTTAATTTGTACTGCTTTTCAAATTCATGGTCATTTAGCTCAAAATAAATCATTAAATGCATGAAAAATATCAAATGAAGTTAGAAAGGGTTGAAAATTTATGATGTTCCTTTCAATGGTTCGTATTGAACACACAAAAAGTATGAACTTAAAATAAGTTATTAAAACCAAAAGGCCTTTGTAATAGATGAGTTTTCGTCCGAAACCCTCATACTTCGAAAGAGATTGTCCAATTTGTACACGAAGTGCATCCAGTTTTTCCCGTAACCCTCTCAACTCTTTAGAAGTTTCTATGTGGGTGAAATTATGATGTCATGCCAAGTTACAACCTTTTCAGAGTTAATTTGTACTGCTTTTCAAATTCAGGGTCATTTAGCTGAAAATAAATCATTAAATGCATGAAAAATATCAAATGAAGTTAGAAAGGGTTGAAAATTTATGATGTTCCTTTCAATGGTTCGTATTGAACACACAAAAAGTATGAACTTTAAATAAGTTATTAAAACTAAAAGCCCTTTGTAATAGATGAGTTTTCGTCCGAAACCCTCATACTTCGAAAGAGATTGTCCAATTTGTACACGAAGTGCATCCAGTTTTTGCCGTAACCATCTCAACTCTTTATAAGTTGCTATGTGGGTGAAATTTTGATTTCATGCCAAGTTACAACCTTTTGAGAGTTCAGTTGTAGTACTTTTCAAATTCAGGGTCATTTAGCTCAAAGTAAATCATTAAATGCATGAAAAATATATAATGATGTTAGAAAGGGATGTGACTTGATGATGCGCCTTTGAATGGTTCATATTGAACACACAAAAAGTATGAACTTAAAATAAGTTATTAAAAATGAAAGCCCTTTGTAATAGATGAGTTTTCGTGCGAAACCCTCATCCTTCGAAAGACATTGTCCAATTTGAACACGAAGTGCATCCAGTTTTTGCCGTAACCCTCTCAACTTTTTAGAAGTTGCTATGTGGGTGAAATTATGATGTCATGCCAAGTTACAACCTTTTCAGAGTTAATTTGTACTGCTTTTCAAATTCAGGGTCATTTAGCTCAAAATAAATCATTAAATGCATGAAAAATATCAAATGAAGTTAGAAAGGGTTGAAAATTGATGATGTTCCTTTCAATGGTTCATATTGAACACACAAAAAGTATGAACTTAAAATAAGTTATTAAAACTGAAAGCCCTTTATAATAGATGAGTTTTCGTCCGAAACCCTCATACTTCGAAAGAGATTGTCCAATTTGTACACGAAGTGCATCCAGTTTTTGCCGTAACCATCTCAACTCTTTATAAGTTGCTATGTGGGTGAAATTTTGATTTCATGCCAAGTTACAACCTTTTGAGAGTTCAGTTGTAGTACTTTTCAAATTCAGGGTCATTTAGCTCAAAATAAATCATTAAATGCATGAAAAATATATAATGATGTTAGAAAGGGATGTGACTTGATGATGCGCCTTTGAATGGTTCATATTGAACACACAAAAAGTATGAACTTAAAATAAGTTATTAAAAATGAAAGCCCTTTGTAATAGATGAGTTTTCGTGCGAAACCCTCATCCTTCGAAAGACATTGTCCAATTTGAACACGAAGTGCATCCAGTTTTTGCCGTAACCCTCTCAACTTTTTAGAAGTTGCTATGTGGGTGAAATTATGATGTCATGCCAAGTTACAACCTTTTCAGAGTTAATTTGTAGTGCTTTTCAAATTCAGGGTCATTTAGGTCAAAATAAATCATTAAATGCATGAAAAATATCAAATGAAGTTAGAAAGGGTTGAAAATTGATGATGTTCCTTTCAATGGTTCATATTGAACACACAAAAAGTATGAACTTAAAATAAGTTATTAAAACTGAAAGCCCTTTATAATAGATGAGTTTTCGTCCGAAACCCTCATACTTTGAAAGAGATTGTCCAATTTGTACACGAAGTGCATCCAGTTTTTGCCGTAACCATCTCAACTCTTTATAAGTTGCTATGTGGGTGAAATTTTGATTTCATGCCAAGTTACAACCTTTTCAGAGTTCAGTTGTAGTACTTTTCAAATTCAGGGTCATTTAGCTCAAAATAAATCATTAAATGCATGAAAAATATATAATGGTGTTAGAAAGGGATGTAAATTGATGATGCGCCTTTCAATGGTTCATATTGAACAAACAAAAAGTATGAACTTAAAATAAGTTATTAAAAATGAAAGCCGTTTGTAATAGATGAGTTTTCGTGCGAAACCCTCATCCTTCGAAAGACATTGTCCAATTTGAACACGAAGTGCATCCACTTTTTGCCGTAACCCTCTCAACTTTTTAGAAGTTGCTATGTGGGTGAAATTATGATGTCATGCCAAGTTACAACCTTTTCAGAGTTAATTTGTACTGCTTTTCAAATTCAGGGTCATTTAGCTCAAAATAAATCATTAAATGCATGAAAAATATCAAATGAAGTTAGAAAGGGTTGAAAATTGATGATGTTCCTTTCCATGGTTCATATTGAACACACAAAAAGTATGAACTTAAAATAAGTTACTAAAACTGAAAGCCCTTTGTAATAGATGAGCTTTCGTCCGAAACCCTCATACTTCGAAAGAGATTGTCCAATTTGTACACTAAGTGCATCCAGTTTTTGCCGTAACCATCTCAACTCTTTATAAGTTTCTATGTGGGTGAAATTTTGATGTCATGCCAAGTTACAACCTTTTCAGAGTTCATTTGTACTACTTTTCAAATTCAGGGTCATTTAGCTCAAAAAAAATCATTAAATGCATGAAAAATATCAAATGAAGTCAGAAAGGGTTGAAAATTGATGATGTGCCTTTGAATGGTGCATATTGAACACACAAAAAGTATGGAGTTAAAATAGGTTATTAAAAATGAAATCCCTTTGTAATAGATGAGTTTTCGTTTGAAACCCTCATACTTCGAAAAAGATTATCCAATTTGTACACGAAGTGCATCCAGTTTTTGCCGTAACCATCTCAACTCTTTATAAGTTGATATGTGGGTGAAATTTTGATGTCATGCCAAGTTACAACCTTTTGAGAGTTCATTTGTAGTACCTTTCAAATTCAGGGTCATTTACCTCAAAATAAATCATGAAATGCATGAAAAATATCAAATGAAGTCAGAAAGGGTTGAAAATCTATCACGTGCCTTTGAATGGTGCATAGTGAACACACAAAAAGTATGGAATTAAAATAACTTAATAAAAATGAAATCCCTTAATAATAGACGAGTTTTCGTCCGAAACCCTCATACTTCAAAAGAGATTGTCCAATTTGTACACGAAGTGCATCCAGTTTTTCCCGTAACCCTCTCAACACTTTAGAAGTTTCTATGTGGGTGAAATTATGATGTCATGCCATGTTACAACCTTTTTAGACTTCATTTGTACTGCTTTTCAAATTCAGGGTCATTTAGCTCAAAATAAATCATTAAATGCATGAAAAATATATAATGAAGTTAGAAAGGGATGTAAATTGATGATGCTCCTTTGAATGGTTCATATTGAACAAACAAAAAGTATGAACTTAAAATAAGATATTAAAAATGAAATCCCTTTGTAATAGATGAGTTTTCGTCCGAAACCCTCATCCTTCGAAAGACATTGTCCAATTTGAACACGAAGTGCATCCAGTTTTTGCCGTAACCCTCTCAACTCTTTATAAGTTGCTATATGGGTGAAATTTTCATGTCATGCCAAGTTACAACCTTTTCAGAGTTCATTGGTACTGCTTTTCAAATTCAGTGTCATTTAGCTCAAAATAAATCATTAAATGCATGAAAAATATCAAATGACGTCAAAAAGGGTTGGAAATTGATGATGTGCCTTTGAGTGGTGCATATTGAACACACAAACAGTATGGAGTTAAAATAGGTTATTAAAAATGAAATCCCTTTGTAATAGATGAGTTTTCGTCTGAAACCCTCATACTTCGAAAAAGATTATCCAATTTGTACACGAAGTGCATCCAGTTTTTGCCGTAACCGTCTCAACTCTTTATAAGTTGCTATGTGGGTGAAATTTTGATGTCATGCCAAGTTACAACCTTTTCAGAGTTCATTTGTAGTACTTTTCGAATTCAGGGTCATTTAGCTCAAAATAAATCATTAAATGCATGAAAAATATCAAATGAAGTCAGAAAGGGTTGAAAATCTATCACGTGCCTTTGAATGGTGCATAGTGAACACACAAAAAGTATGGAGTTAAAATAACTTATTAAAAATGAAATCCCTTAGTAATAGACGAGTTTTCGTCCGAAACCCTCATACTTCAAAAGAGATTGTCCAATTTGTACACGAAGTGCATCCAGTTTTTCCCGTAACCCTCTCAACTCTTTAGAAGTTTCTATGTGGGTGAAATTATGATGTCATGCCATGTTACAACCTTTTTAGAGTTCATTTGTACTACTTTTCAAATTCAGGGTCGTTTAGCTCAAAATAAATCATTAAATGCATGAAAAATATATAATGAAGTTAGAAAGGGATGTAAATTGATGATGCTCCTTTGAATAGTTCATATTGAACACACAAAAAGTATGAACTTAAAATAAGATATTAAAAATTAAATCCCTTTGTAATAGATGAGTTTTCGTCCGAAACCCTCATGCTTTGAAAGACATTGTCCAATTTGAACACGAAGTGCATCCAGTTTTTGCCGTAACCATCTCAACTCTTTATAAGTTGCTATATGGGTGAAATTTTCATGTCATGCCAAGTTACAACCTTTTCAGAGTTCATTTGTATTGCTTTTCAAATTCAGGGTCATTTAGCTCAAAATAAATCATTAAATGGATGGAAAATATCAAATGAAGTCAGACAGGGTTGAAAATTGATGATGTGCTTTTGAATGGTGCATATTGAACACACAAAAAGTATGGAGTTAAAATAGGTTATTGAAAATGATATCCCTTCGTAATAGATGAGTTTTCGTGTGAAACCCTCATACTTCGAAAGAGATTGTCCAATTTGTACACGAAGTGCATCCTGTTTTTGCCGTAACCCTCTCAACTCTTTAGAAGTTGCTATGTGGGTGAAATTATGATGTCATGCCATGTTACAACCTTTTCAGAGTTCATTTGTACTGCTTTTCAAATTCAGGGTCATTTTGCTCAAAATAAATCATTAAATGCATGAAAGATATATAATGAAGTTAGAAAGGGTTGTAAATTGATGATGCTCGTCTGAATGGTTCATATTGAACACACAAAAAGTATGAACTTAAAATAAGTTATTAAAAATTAAAGCCCTTTGTAATAGATGAGTTTTCGTTCGAAACCCTCATCCTTCGAAAGAGATTGTCCAATCTGTACACGAAGTGCATCCAGTTTTTGCCGTAACCATCTCAACTCTTTATCAGTTGCTATGTGGGTGAAATTTTGGTGTCATGCCAAGTTACAACCTTTTCAGAGTTCATTTATACTGCTTTTCAAATTCATGGTCATTTAGCTCAAAAAAAATCATTAAATGCATGAAAAATTTATAATGAAGTTAGAAAGGGTTGTAAATTGATGATGCTCCTTTGAATGGTTCATATTGAACACACAAAAAGTATGGAGTTAAAATAAGTTATTAAAAATGAAATCCCTTTGTAATAGATGAGTTTTCGTTAGAAACCCTCATCCTTCGAAAGACATTGTCCAATTCGAACACGAAGTGCATCCAGTTTTTGGTGTAACCATCTCAACTCTTTATAAGTTCCTATATGGGTGAAATTTTCATGTCATGCCGTGTTACAACCTTTTCAGAGTTCATTTGTACTGCTTTTCAACTTCAGGGTCATTTAGCTCAAAATAAATCATCAAATGCATGAAAAATATCAAATGAAGTCAGAAAGGGTTGAAAATGGATGATGCTCCTTTGAATGGTTCATATTGAACACACAAAAAGTATGAACTTAAAATAAGTTATTAAAAATGAAATCTTTGTAATAGATGAGTTTTCGTCCGAAACCCTCATCCTTCGAAAGACATTGTCCAATTTGAACACGAAGTGCATCCAGTTTTTGCCGTAACCATCTCAACTCTTTATAAGTTGCTATGTGGGTGAAATTTTCATGTCATGCCAAGTTACAACCTTTTCAGAGTTCATTTGTACTACTTTTCAAATTCAGGGTCATTTAGCTCAAAATAAAACATTAAATGCATGAAAAATATCAAATGAAGTCAGAAAGGGTTGAAAATTGATGATGTGCCTTTGAATGGTGCATATTGAACACAAAAAAAGTATGGAGTTAAAATTTGTTATTTAAAATGAAATCCCTTTGTAATAGACGAGTTTTCGTCTGAAACCCTCATACTTCGAAAGAGATTGTCTAATTTGTACACGAAGTGCATCCTGTTTTTGCCGTAACCCGCTCAACTCTTCAGAAGTTGCTATGTGAGTGAAATTATGATGTCATGCCATGTTACAACCTTTTCAGGGTTCATTTGTACTGCTTTTCAAATTCAGGGTCACTTTGTTCACAATAAATCATTAAATGCATGAAAAATATATAATGAAGTTAGAAAGGGTTGTAAATTGATGATGCTTGTCTGAATGGTTCATATTGAACACACAAAAAGTATGAACTTAAAATAAGTTATTAAAAATGAAAGCCCTTTGTAATAGATGAGTTTTCGTTCGAAACCCTCATCCTCCGAAAGAGATTGTCCAATCTGTACACGAAGTGCATCCAGTTTTTGACGTAACCATCTCAACTCTTTATCAGTTGCTATGTGGGTGAAATTTTGATGTCATGCCAAGTTACAACCTTTTCAGTGTTCATTTATACTGCTTTTCAAATTCAGGGTCATTTAGCTCAAAAGAAATCATTAAATGCATGAAAAATATATAATGAAGTTCGAAAGGGTTTTAAATTGATGATGCTCCTTTGAATGGTTCATATTGAACACACAAAAATTATGAACTTAAAATAAGTTATTAAAAATGAAATCCCTTTGTAATAGATGAGTTTTCGTCCGAAACCCTCATCCTTCGAAAGACATTGTCCAATTTGAACACGAAGTGCATCCAGTTTTTGCAGTAACCATCTCAACTCTTTATAAGTTGCTATATGGGTGAAATTTTCATGTCATGCCAAGTTACAACCTTTTCAGAGTTCATTTGTACTATGTTTCAAATTCAGGGTCATTTAGCTCAAAATAAATCATCAAATGCATGAAAAATATCAAATGAAGTCAGAAAGGGTTGAAAATTGATGATGCTCCTTTGAATGGTTCATATTGAACACACAAAAAGTATGAACTTAAAATAAGTTATTAAAAATGAAATCCCTTTGTAATAGATGAGTTTTCGTCCCAAAACCACATCCTTCGAAAGACATTGTCCAATTTGAACACGAAGTGCATCCAGTTTTTGCCATAACCATCTCAACTCTGTATAAGTTGCTATGTGGGTGAAATTTTCATGTCATGCCAAGTTACAACCTTTTCAGAGTTCATTTGTACTTCTTTTCAAATTCAGGGTCATTTAGCTCAAAATAAATCATTAAATGCATGAAAAATATCAAATGAAGTCAGAAAGGGTTGTAAATTGATGATGTGCCTTTGAATGGTGCATATTGAACACACAAAAAGTATGGAGTTAAAATAGGTTATTAAAAATGAAATCCCTTTGTAATAGATGAGTTTTCGTCTGAAGCCCTCATACTTCGAAAGAGTTTTCCAATTTGTACACGAAGTGCATCCTATTTTTGCCGTAACCCTCTCAACTCTTTAGAAGTTGCTATGTGGGTGAGATTATGATGTCATGCCATGTTACAACCTTTTCAGAGTTAATTTGTACTGCTTTTGAAATTCAGGGTCATTTAGCTCAAAATAAAACATTAAATGCGTGAAAAATATCAAATGAAGTCAGAAAGGGTTGAAAATTGATGATGCTCCTTTGAATGGTTCATATTAAACACACAAAAAGTACGAACTGAAAATAATTTATTAAAAATGAAAGCCCTTTGTAATAGATGAGTTTTCGTCCGAAACCCTCATCCTTCGAAAGAGATTGTCCAATCTGTACACGAAGTGCATCCAGTTTTTGCCGTAACCATCTCAACTCTTTATAAGTTGCTATGTGGGTGAAATTTTGATGTCATGCCAAGTTACAACCTTTTTAGAGTTCATTTGTACTGCTTTTCAAATTCAGGGTCATTTAGCTCAAAATAAATCATTAAATGCATGAAAAATATCAAATGAAGTCAGAAAGGGTTGAGAATTGATGATGTGCCTTTGGATGGTGCATATTGAACACACAAAAAGTATGGAGTTAAAATAAGTTATTAAAAATGAAATCCCTTTGTAATAGATGAGTTTTCGTCCGAAACCCTCATCCTTCCAAAGACATTGTCCAATCTGTACACGAAGTGCATCCAGTTTTTCCAGTAACCCTCTCAACTCTTTATCAGTTGCTATGTGGGTGAAATTTTGATGCCATGCCAAGTTACAACCTTTTCAGAGTTTATTTGTACTGCTTTTCAAATTCAGGGTCATTTAGGTCAAAATAAATCATCAAATGCATGAAAAATATAAAATGAAGTTAGAAAGGGTTGCAAATTGATGATGCTCCTTTGAATGGTTCATATTGAACACACAAAAAGTATGAACTTAAAATAAGTTATTAAAAATGAAATCCCTTTGTAATAGATGAGTTTTCGTCCCAAACCCTCATCCTTCGAAAGACATTGTCCAATTTGAACACGAAGTGCATCCAGTTTTTGCCGTAACCATCTCAACTCTTTATAAGTTGCTATATGGGTGAAATTTTCATGTCATGCCAAGTTACAACCTTTTCAGAGTTCATTTGTACTCCTTTTCAAATTCAGGGTCATTTAGCTCAAAATAAATCATCAAATGCATGAAAAATATCAAATGAAGTCAGAAAGGGTTGAAAATTGATGATGCTCCTTTGAATGGTTCATATTGAACACACAAAAAGTATGAACATAAAATATGTTATTAAAAATGAAATCCCTTTGTAATAGATGAGTTTTCGTCCGAAAACCTCATCCTTCGAAAGACATTGTCCAATTTGAACACGAAGTGCATCCTGTTTTTGCCATAACCATCTCAACCCTGTATAAGTTGCTATGTGGGTGAAATTTTCATGTCACGCCAAGTTACAACCTTTTCAGAGTTCATTTGTACTACTTTTCAAATTCAGGGTCATTTAGCTCAAAATAAATCATTAAATGCATGAAAAATATCAAATGAAGTCAGAAAGGGTTGAAAATTGATGATGTGCCTTTGAATGGTGCATATTGAACACACAAAAAGTATGGAGTTAAAATAGGTTATTAAAAATGAAATCCTTTGTAATAGATGAGTTTTCGTCTGAAACCCTCATACTTCGAAAGAGATTGTCCAATTTGTACACGAAGTGCATCCTGTTTTTGCCGTAACCCTCTCAACTCTTTAGAAGTTGCTATGTGGGTGAAATTATGATGTCATGCCATGTTACAACCTTTTCAGAGTTCATTTGTACTGCTTTTCATATTCAGGGTCACTTTGCTCAAAATAAATCATTAAATGCATGAAAAATATATAATGAAGTTAGAAAGGGTTGTAAATTGATGGTGCTCGTCTGAATGGTTCATATTAAACACACAAAAAGTATGAACTTAAAATAAGTTATTGAAAATGAAAGCCCTTTGTAATAGATGAGTTTTCGTTCGAAACCGTCATCCTTCGAAAGAGATTGTCCAATCTGTACACGAAGTGCATCCAGTTTTTGTCGTAACCATCTCAACTCTTTATCAGTTGCTATGTGTGTGAAATTTTGATGTCATGCCAAGTTACAACCTTTTCAGAGTTCATTTATACTGCTTTTCAAATTCAGGGTCATTTAGCTCAAAAGAAATCATTAAATGCATGAAAAATATATAATGAAGTTAGAAAGGGTTGTAAATTGATGATGCTCCTCTGAATGGTTCATATTGAACAAACAAAAAGTATGAACTTAAAATAAGTTATTGAAAATGAAATGCCTTTGTAATAGATGAGTTTTCGTCCGAAACCCTCATCCTTCGAAAGACATTGTCCATTTTGAACACGAAGTGCATCCAGTTTTTGCCGTAACCATCTCAACTCTTTATAAGTTGCTATATGGGTGAAATTTTCATGTCATGCCAAGTTACAACCTTTTCAGAGTACATTTGTACTACTTTTCAAATTCAGGGTCATTTAGCTCAAAATAAATCATCAAATGCATGAAAAATATCAAATGAAGTCAGAAAGGGTTGAAAATTGATGATGCTCCTTTGAATGGTTCATATTGAACACACAAAAAGTATGAACTTAAAATAAGTTATTAAAAATGAAATCCCTTTGTAATAGATGAGTTTTCGTCCGAAACCCTCATCCTTCGAAAGACATTGTCCAATTTGAACACGAAGTGCATCCAGTTTTTGCCATAACCATCTCAACTCTGTATAAGTTGCTATGTGGGTGAAATTTTCATGTCATGCCAAGTTACAACCTTTTCAGAGTTCATTTGTACTACTTTTCAAATTCAGGGTCATTTAGCTCAAAATAAACCATTAAATGCATGAAAAATATCAAATGTAGTCAGAAAGGGTTGTAAATTGATGATGTGCCTTTGAATGGTGCATATTGTACACACAAAAAGTATGGAGTTAAAGTAGGTTATTAAAAATGAAATCTCTTTGTAATAGATGAGTTTTCGTCTGAAACCCTCATACTTCGAAAGAGGTTGTCCAATTTGTACACGAAGTGCATCCTATTTTTGCCGTAACCCTCTCAACTCTTTAGAAGTTGCTATGTGGGTGAGATTATGATGTCATGCCATGTTACAACCTTTTCAGAGTTAATTTGTACTGCTTTTCAAATTCAGGGTCATTTAGCTCAAAATAAATCATGAAATGCATGAAAAATATCAAATGAAGTCAGAAAGGGTTGAAAATTGATGATGCTCCTTTGAATGGTTCATATTGAACACACAAAAAGTACGAACTTAAAATAAGTTATTAAAAATGAAAGCCCTTTGTAATAGATGAGTTTTCGTCCGAAACCCTCATCCTTCGAAAGAGATTGTCCAATCTGTACACGAAGTGCATCCAATTTTTGCCGTAACCATCTCAACTCTTTATAAGTTGCTATGTGGGTGAAATTTTGATGTCATGCCAAGTTACAACCCTTTCAGAGTTCATTTGTACTGCTTTTCAAATTCAGGGTCATTTAGCTCAAAATAAATCATTAAATGCATGAAAAATATCAAATGAAGTCAAAAAGGGTTGAAAATTGATGATGTGCCTTTGAATGGTGCATATTGAACACACAAAAAGTATGGAGTTAAAATAAGTTATTGAAAATGAAATCCCTTTGTAATAGATGAGTTTTCGTCCGAAACCCTCATCCTTCGAAAGACATTGTCCAATCTGTACACGAAGTGCATCCAGTTTTTCCCGTAACCCTCTCAACTCTTTATCAGTTGCTATGTGGGTGAAATTTTGATGTCATGCCAAGTTACAACCTTTTCAGAGTTCATTTGTACTGCTTTTCAAATTCAGGGTCATTAGCTCAAAATAAATCATCAAATGCATGAAAAATATATAGTGAAGTTAGAAAGGGTTGTAAATTGACGATGCTCCTTTGAAGGGTTCATATTGAACACACAAAAAGTATGAACTTAAAATAAGTTATTAAAAATGAAATCCCTTTGTAATAGATGAGTTTTCGTTCGAAACCCTCATCCTTCGAAAGACATTGTCCAATTTGAACACGACGTGCATCCAGTTTTTGCCGTAACCATCTCAACTCTTTATAAGTTGCCATGAGGGTGAAATTTTCATGTCATGCCAAGTTACAACCTTTTCAGAGGTCATTTGTACTACTTTTCAAATTCAGGGTCATTTAGCTCAAAATAAATCATTAAATGCATGAAAAATATCAAATGAAGTCAGAAAGGGTTGTAAATTGATGATGTGCCTTTGAATGGTGCATATTGAACACACAAAAAGTATGGAGTTAAAATAGGTTATTAAAAATGAAATCCCTTTGTAATAGATGAGTTTTCGTCTGAAACCCTCATACTTCGAAAGAGCTTGTCCAATTTGTACACGAAGTGCATCCTATTTTTGCCATAACCCTCTCAACTATTTAGAAGTTGCTATGTGGGTGAGATTATGATGTCATGCCAGGTTACAGCCTTTTCAGAGTTCATTTGTACTGCTTTTCAAATTCAGGGTCATTTAGCTCAAAATAAATCATTAAATGCATGAAAAATATCAAATGAAGTCAGAAAGGGTTGAAAATCTATCACGTGCCTTTGAATGGTGCATAGTGAACACACAAAAAGTATGGAGTTAAAATAACTTATTAAAAATGAAATCCCTTAGTAATGGACGAGTTTTCGTCCGAAACCCTCATACTTCAAAAGAGAATGTCCAATTTGTACACGAAGTGCATCCAGTTTTTCCCGTAACCCTCTCAACTCTTTAGAAGTTTCTATGTGGGTGAAATTATGATGTCATGCCATGTTACAACCTTTTTAGAGTTCATTTGTACTGCTTTTCAAATTCAGGGTCATTTAGCTCAAAATAAATCATTAAATGCATGAAAAATATCAAATGAAGTCAGAAAGGGTTGAAAATTGATGATGCTCCTTTGAATGGTTCATATTGAACACACAAAAAGTACGAACTTAAAATAAGTTATTAAAAATGAAAGGCCTCTGTAATAGATGAGTTTTCGTCCGAAACCCTCATCCTTCGAAAGAGATTGTCCAATCTGTACACGAAGTGCATCCAATTTTTGCCGTAACCATCTCAACTCTTTATAAATTGCTATGTGGGTGAAATTTTGATGTCATGCCAAGTTACAACCCTTTCAGAGTTCATTTGTACTGCTTTTCAAATTTAGGGTCATTTAGCTCAAAATAAATCATTAAATGCATGAAAAATATCAAATGAAGTTAGAAAGGGTTGAAAATTTATGATGTGCCTTTGAATGGTGCATATTGAACACACAAAAAGTATGGAGTTAAAATAAGTTATTAAAAATGAAATCCCTTTGTAATAGATGAGTTTTCGTCTGAAACCCTCATCCTTCGAAAGACATTGTCCAATCTGTACACGAAGTGCATCCAGTTTTTCCAGTAACCATCTCAACTCTTTATCAGTTGCTATTTGGGTGAAATTTTGATGTCATGCCAAGTTACAACCTTTTCAGAGTTCATTTCTACTGCTTTTCAAATTCAGGGTCATTTAGCTCAAAATAAATCATCAAATGCATGAAAAATATATCATGAAGTTAGAAAGGGTTGTAAATTGATGATGCTTCTTTGAATGGTTCATATTGAAGACACAAAAAGTATGAACTTAAAATAAGTTATTAAAAATGAAATCCCTTTGTAATAGATGAGTTTTCGTCTGAAACCCTCATACTTCGAAAGAGGTTGTCCAATTTGAACACGAAGTGCATCCAGTTTTTGCCGTAACCATCTCAACTCTTTATAAGTTGCTATGTGCGTGAAATTTTCATGTCATGCCAAGTTACAACCTTTTCAGAGTTCATTTGTACTCCTTGTCAAATTCAGGGTCATTTAGCTCAAAATAAATCATCAAATGCATGAAAAATATCAAATGAAGTCAGAAAGGGTTGAAAATTGATGATGCTCCGTTGAATGGTTCACATTGAACACACAAAAAGTATGAACTTAAAATAAGTTATTAAAAATGAAATCCCTTTGTAATAGATGAGTTTTCGTCCGAAACCCTCATCCTTCGAAAGACATTGTCCAATTTGAACACGAAGTGCATCCAGTTTTTGCCGTAACCATCTCAACTCTTTATAAGTTGCTATGTGGGTGAAATTTTCATGTCATGCCAAGTTACAACCTTTTCAGAGTTCATTTGTAGTACTTTTCAAATTCAGGGTCATTTAGCTCAAAATAAATCATTAAATGCATGAAAAATATCAAATGAAGTCAGAAAGGGTTGAAAATTGATGATGTGCCTTTGAATGGTGCATATTGAACACACAAAAAGTATGGAGTTAAAATAGGTTATTAAAAATGAAATCCCTTTGTAATAGATGAGTTTTCGTCTGAAACCCTCATACTTCGAAAGAGGTTGTCCAATTTGTACACGAAGTGCATCCTATTTTTGCCGTAACCCTCTCAACTCTTTAGAAGTTGCTATGTGGGTGAAATTATGATGTCATGCCATGTTACAATCTTTTTAGATTTCATTTGTACTGCTTTTCAAATTCAGGGTCATTTTGCTCAAAATAAATCATTAAATGCATGAAAAATATATAATGAAGTTAGAAAGGGTTGTAAATTGATGATACTCCTCTGAATGGTTCATATTGAACACAAAAAAAGTATGAACTTAAAATAAGTTATTAAAAATGAAAGCCCTTTCTAATAGATGAGTTTTCGTCCGAAACCCTCATCATTCGAAAGAGATTGTTCAATCTGTACACGAAGTGCATCCAGTTTTTGCCGTAACCATCTCAACTCTTTATAAGTTGCTATGTGGGTGAAATTTTGATGTCATGCCAAGTTACAACCCTTTCAGAGTTCATTTGTACTGCTTTTCAAATTCAGGGTCATTTAGCTCAAAATAAATCATTAAATGCATGAAAAATATCAAATGAAGTTAGAAAGGGTTGAAAATTGATGATGTGCCTTTGAATGGTGCATATTGAACACACAAAAAGTATGGAGTTAAAATAAGTTATTAAAAATGAAATCCCTTTGTAATAGATGAGTTTTCGTCCGAAACCCTCATCCTTCGAAAGACATTGTCCAATCTATACACGAAGTGCATCCTGTTTTTGCCGTAACCATCTCAACTCTATATCAGTTGCTATGTGGGTGAAATTTTGATGTCATGCCAAGTTACAACCTTTTCAGAGTTCATTTGTACTGCTTTTCCAATTCAGGGTCATTTAGCTCAAAATAAATCATCAAATGCATGAAAAATATATAATGAAGTTAGAAAGGGTTGTAAATTGATGATGCTCCTTTGAATGGTTCGTATTGAACACACAAAAAGTATGAACTTAAAATAAGTTATTAAAAATGAAATCCCTTTGTAATAGATGAGTTTTCGTCCGAAACCCTCATCCTTCGAAAGACATTGTCCAATTTGAACACGAAGTGCATCCATTTTTTGCCGTAACCATCTCAACTCTTTATAAGTTGCTATGTGGGTGAAATTTTCATGTCATGCCAAGTTACAACCTTTTCAGAGGTCATTTGTACTACTTTTCAAATTCAGGGTCATTTAGCTCAAAATAAATCATTAAATGCATGAAAAATATCAAATGAAGTCAGAAAGGGTTGTAAATTGATGATGTGCCTTTGAATGGTGCATATTGAACACACAAAAAGTATGGAGTTAAAATAGGTTACTAAAAATGAAATCCCTTTGTAATAGATGAGTTTTCGTCTGAAACCCTCATACTTCGAAAGAGGTTGTCCAATTTGTACACGAATTGCATCCTATTTTTGCCGTAACCCTCTCAACTCTTTAAAAGTTGCTATGTGGGTGAGATTATGATGTCATGCCATGTTACAACCTTTTCAGAGTTAATTTGTACTGCTTTTCAAATTCAGGGTCATTTAGCTCAAACTAAATCATTAAATGCATGAAAAATATCAAATGAAGTCAGAAAGGGTTGAAAATTGATGATGCTCCTTTGAATGGTTCATATTGAACACACAAAAAGTACGAACTTAAAATAAGTTATTAAAAATAAAAGCCCTTTGTAATAGATGAGTTTTCGTCCGAAACCCTCATCCTTCGAAAGAGATTGTCCAATCTGTACACGAAGTGCATCCAATTTTTGCCGTAACCATCTCAACTCTTTATAAGTTGCTATGTGGGTGAAATTTTGATGTCATGCCAAGTTACAACCCTTTCAGAGTTCATTTGTACTGCTTTTCAAATTCAGGGTCATTTAGCTCAAAATAAATCATTAAATGCATCAAAAATATCAAATGAAGTCAGAAAGGGTTGAAAATTGATGATGTGCCTTTGAATGGTGCATATTGAACACACAAAAAGTATGGAGTTAAAATAAGTTATTAAAAATGAAATCCCTTTGTAATAGATGAGTTTTCGTCCGAAACCCTCATCCTTCGAAAGACATTGTCCAATCTATACACGAAGTGCATCCAGTTTTTCCAGTAACCCTCTCAACTCTTTATCAGTTGCTATGTGGGTGAAATTTTGATGTCATGCCAAGTTACAACCTTTTCAGAGTTCATTTGTACTGCTTTCCAAATTCAGGGTCATTTATCTCAAAATAAATCATCAAATGCATGAAAAATATATAATGAAGTTAGAAAGGGTTGTAAATTGATGATGCTCCTTTGAATGGTTCATATTGAACACACAAAAAGTATGAACTTAAAATAAGTTATTAAAGATGAAATCCCTTTGTAATACATGAGTTTTCGTCTGAAACCCTCATACTTCGAAAGAGGTTGTCCAATTTGAACACGAAGTGCATCCAGTTTTTGCCGTAACCATCTCAACTCTTTATAAGTTGCTATGTGGGTGAAATTTTCATGTCATGCCAAGTTACAACCTTTTCAGAGTTCATTTGTACTCCTTTTCAAATTCAGGGTCATTTAGCTCTAAATAAATCATCAAATGCATGAAAAATATCAAATGAAGTCAGAAAGGGTTGAAAATCGATGATGCTCCTTTGAATGGTTCATATTGAACACACAAAAAGTATGAACTTAAAATAAGTTATTAAAAATGAAATCCCTTTGTAATAGATGAGTTTTCGTCCAAAACCCTCATCCTTCGAAAGACATTGTCCAATTTGAACACGAAGTGCATCCAGTTTTTGCCGTAACCATCTCAACTCTTTATAAGTTGCTATGTGGTTGAAATTTTCATGTCATGCCAAGTTACAACCTTTTCAGAGTTCATTTGTAGTACTTTTCAAATTCAGGGTCATTTAGCTCAAAATAAAACATTAAATGCATGAAAAATATCAAATGAAGTCAGAAAGGGTTGAAAATTGATGATGTGCCTTTGAATGGTGCATATTGAACACACAAAAAGTATGGAGTTAAAATAGGTTATTAAAAATGAAATCCCTTTGTAATAAATGAGTTTTCGTCTGAAACCCTCATACTTCGAAAGAGGTTGTCCAATTTGTACACAAAGTGCATCCTATTTTTGCCGTAACCCTCTCAACTCTTTAGAACTTGCTATGTGGGTGAAATTATGATGTCATGCCATGTTACAATCTTTCTAGATTTCATTTGTACTGCTTTTCAAATTCAGGGTTATTTTGCTCAAAATAAATCATTAAATGCATGAAAAATATGTAATGAAGTTAGAAAGGGTTGTAAATTGATGATACTCCTCTGAATGGTTCATATTGAACACAAAAAAAGTATGAACTTAAAATAAGTTATTAAAAATGAAAGCCCTTTGTAATAGATGAGTTTTCGTCCGAAACCCTCATCCTTCGAAAGAGATTGTCCAATCTGTACACGAAGTGCATCCAGTTTTTGCCGTAACCATCTCAACTCTTTATAAGTTGCTATGTGGGTGAAATTTTGATGTCATGCCAAGTTACAACCCTTTCAGAGTTCATTTGTACTGCTTTTCAAATTCAGGGTCATTTAGCTCAAAATAAATCATTAAATGCATGAAAAATATCAAATGAAGTCAGAAAGGGTTGAAAATTGATGATGTGCCTTTGCATGGTGCATATTGAACACACAAAAAGTATGGAGGTAAAATAAGTTATTAAAAATGAAATCCCTTTGTAATAGATGAGTTTTCCTCCGAAACCCTCATCCTTCGAAAGACATTGTCCAATCTGTACACGAAGTGCATCCAGTTTTTCCAGTAACCCTCTCAACTCTTTATCAGTTGCTATGTGGGTGAAATTTTGATGTCATGCCAAGTGACAACCTTTTCAGAGCTCATTTTTACTGCTTTCCAAATTCAGAGTCATTTATCTCAAAATAAATCATCAAATGCATGAAAAATATATAATGAAGTTAGAAAGGGTTGTAAATTGATGATGCTCCTTTGAATGGTTCATATTGAACACACAAAAAGTATGAACTTAAAATAAGTTATTAAAAATGAAATCCCTTTGTAATAGATGAGTTTTCGTCTGAAACCCTCATACTTCGAAAGAGGTTGTCCAATTTGAACACGAAGTGCATCCAGTTTTTGCCGTAACCATCTCAACTCTTTATAAGTTGCTATGTGGGTGAAATTTTCATGTCATGCCAAGTTACAACCTTTTCAGAGTTCATTTGTACTCCTTTTCAAATTCAGGGTCATTTAGCTCTAAATAAATCATCAAATGCATGAAAAATATCAAATGAAGTCAGAAAGGGTTGAAAATTGATGATGCTCCTTTGAATGGTTCATATTGAACACACAAAAAGTATGAACTTAAAATAAGTTATTAAAAATGAAATCCCTTTGTAATAGATGAGTTTTCGTCCGAAACCCTCATCCTTCGAAAGACATTGTCCAATTTGAACACGAAGTGCATCCAGTTTTTGCCGTAACCATCTCAACTCTTTATAAGTTGCTATGTGGGTGAAATTTTCATGTCATGCCAAGTTACAACCTTTTCAGAGTTCATTTGTAGTACTTTTCAAATTCAGAGTCATTTAGCTCAAAATAAATCATTAAATGCATGAAAAATATCAAATGAAGTCAGAAAGGGTTGAAAATTGATGATGTGCCTTTGAATGGTGCATATTGAACACACAAAAAGTATGGAGTTAAAATAGGTTATTAAAAATGAAATCCCTTTGTAATAGATGAGTTTTCGTCTGAAACCCTCATACTTCGAAAGAGGTTGTCCAATTTGTACACGAAGTGCATCCTATTTTTGCCGTAACCCTCTCAACTCTTTAGAAGTTGCTATGTGGGTGAAATTATGATGTCATGCCATGTTACAATCTTTTTAGATTTCATTTGTACTGCTTTTCAAATTCAGGGTCATTTTGCTCAAAATAAATCATTAAATGCATGAAAAATATGTAATGAAGTTAGAAAGGGTTGTAAATTGATGATACTCCTCTGAATGGTTCATATTGAACACAAAAAAAGTATGAACTTAAAATAAGTTATTAAAAATGAAAGCCCTTTGTAATAGATGAGTTTTCATCCGAAACCCTCATCCTTCGAAAGAGATTGTCCAATCTGTACACGAAGTGCATCCAGTTTTTGCCGTAACCATCTCAACTCTTTATAAGTTGCTATGTGGGTGAAATTTTGATGTCATGCCAAGTTACAACCCTTTCAGAGTTCATTTGTACTGCTTTTCAAATTCAGGGTCATTTAGCTCAAAATAAATCATTAAATGCATGAAAAATATCAAATGAAGTCAGAAAGGGTTGAAAATTGATGATGTGCCTTTGAATGGTGCATATTGAGCACACAAAAAGTATGGAGGTAAAATTAGTTATTAAAAATGAAATCCCTTTGTAATAGATGAGTTTTGGTCCGAAACCCTCATCCTTCGAAAGACATTGTCCAATCTGTACACGAAGTGCATCCAGTTTTTCCAGTAACCCTCTCAACTCTTTATCAGTTGCTATGTGGGTGAAATTTTGATGTCGTGCCAAGTGACAACCTTTTCAGAGTTCATTTTTACTGCTTTCCAAATTCAGAGTCATTTATCTCAAAATAAATCATCGAATGCATGAAAAATATATAATGAAGTTAGAAAGGGTTGTAAATTGATGATGCTCCTTTGAATGGTTCATATTGAACACACAAAAAGTATGAACTTAAAATAAGTTATTAAAAATGAAATCCCTTTGTAATAGATGAGTTTTGGTCTAAAACCCTCATACTTCGAAAGAGGTTGTCCAATTTGAACACGAAGTGCATCCAGTTTTTGCCGTAACCATCTCAACTCTTTATAAGTTGCTATGTGGGTGAAATTTTCATGTCATGCCAAGTTACAACCTTTTCAGAGTTCATTTGTACTCCTTTTCAAATTCAGGGTCATTTAGCTCTAAATAAATCATCAAATGCATCAAAAATATCAAATGAAGTCAGAAAGGGTTGAAAATTGATGATGCTCCTTTGAATGGTTCATATTGAACACACAAAAAGTATGAACTTACAATAAGTTATTAAAAATGAAATCCCTTTGTAATAGATGAGTTTTCGTCCGAAACCCTCATCCTTCGAAAGACATTGTCCAATTTGAACACGAAGTGCATCCAGTTTTTTCCGTAACCATCTCAACTCTTTATAAGTTGCTATGTGGGTGAAATTTTCATGTCATGCCAAGTTACAACCTTTTCAGAGTTCATTTGTAGTAATTTTCAAATTCAGGGTCATTTAGCTCAAAATAAATCATTAAATGCATGAAAAATATCAAATGAAGTCAGAAAGGGTTGAAAATTGATGATGTGCCTTTGAATGGTGCATATTGAACACCCAAAAAGTATGGAGTTAAAATAAGTTATTAAAAATGAAATCCCTTTGTAATAGATGAGTTTTCGTCCGAAACCCTCATCCTTCGAAAGACATTGTCCAATCTGTACACGAAGTGCATCCAGTTTTTCCAGTAACCCTCTCAACTCTTTATAAGTTGCTATGTGGGTGAAATTTTCATGTCATGCCAAGTTACAACCTTTTCAGAGTTCATTTGTACTCCTTTTCAAATTCAGGGTCATTTAGCTCAAAATAAATCATCAAATGCATGAAAAATATCAAATGAAGTCAGAAAGGGTTGAAAATTGATGATGCTCCTTTGAATGGTTCATATTGAACACACAAAAAGTCTGAACTTAAAATAAGTTATTAAAAATGAAATCCCTTTGTAATAGATGAGTTTTCGTACAAAATCCTCATCCTTCGAAAGACATTGTCCAATCTGTACACGAAGTGCATCCTATTTTTGCCGAAACCCTCTCAACTCTTTAGAAGTTGCTATGTGGGTGAAATTATGATGTGATGCCATGTTACAACCTTTTTAGAGTTCATTTGTACTGCTTTTCAAATTCAGGGTCATTTTGCTCAAAATAAATCATTAAATGCATGAAAAATATATAATGAAGTTAGAAAGGGTTGTAAATTGATGATGCTCCTCTGAATGGTTCATATTGAACACAAAAAAAGTATGAACTTAAAATAAGTTATTAAAAATAATAGCCCTTTGTAATAGATGAGTTTTCGTCCGCAACCCTCATCCTTCGAAAGAGATTGTCCAATCTGTACACGAAGTGCATCCAGTTTTTGCCGTAACCATCTCAACTCTTTATAAGTTGCTATGTGGGAGAAATTTTGATGTCATGCCAAGTTACAACCTTTTCAGAGTTCATTTGTACTGCTTTTCAAATTCAGGGTCATTTAGCTCAAAATAAATCATTAAATGCATGAAAAATATCAAATGAAGTCAGAAAGGGTTGAAAATTTATGATGTGCCTTTGAATGGTGCATATTGAACACACAAAAAGTATGGAGTTAAAATAAGTTATTAAAAATGAAATCCCTTTGTAATAGATGAGTTTTCGTCCGAAACCCTCAATCTTCAAAAGAGATTGTCCAATGTGTACACCAAGTGCATCTAGTTTTTCCAGTAACCCTCTCAACTCTTTAGAAGTTGCTATGTGGGTGAAATTATGATGTCATGCCATGTTACAATCTTTTTAGATTTCATTTGTACTGCTTTTCAAATTCAGGGTCATTTTGCTCAAAATAAATCATTAAATGCATGAAAAATATATAATGAAGTTAGAAAGGGTTGTAAATTGATGATGTGCCTCTGAATGGTGCATATTGAACACACAAAAAGTATGGAGTTAAAATAAGTTATTAAAAATGAAATCCCTTTGTAATAGATGAGTTTTCGTCCGAAACCCTCATCCTTCGAAAGAGATTGTCCAATCTGTACACGAAGTGCATCCAATTTTTTCCGTAACCATCTCAACTCTTTATAAGTTGCTATGTGGGTGAAATTTTGATGTCATGCCAAGTTACAACCCTTTCAGAGTTCATTTGTACTGCTTTTCAAATTCAGGGTCATTTAGGTCAAAATAAATCATTAAATGCATGAAAAATATCAAATGAAGTCAGAAAGGGTTGAAAATTGATGATGTGTCTTTGAATGGTGCATATTGAACACACAAAAAGTATGGAGTTAAAATAAGTTATTAAAAATGAAATCCCTTTGTAATAGATGAGTTTTCGTCCGAAACCCTCATCCTTCGAAAGACATTGTCCAATCTGTACACGAAGTGCATCCAGTTTTTCCAGTAACCCTCTCAACTCTTATCAGTTGCTATGTGGGTGAAATTTTGATATCATGCCAAGTTACAACCTTTTCAGAGTTCATTTGTACCGCTTTTCAAATTCAGGGTCATTTTGCTCAAAATAAATCATTAAATGCATGAAAAATATATAATGAAGTTAGAAAGGGTTGTAAATTGATGATGCTCCTTTGAATGGTTCATATTGAACACACAAAAAGTATGAACTTAAAATAAGTTATTAAAAATGAAATCCCTTTGTAATAGATGAGTTTTCGTCCGAAACCCTCATCCTTCGAAAGACATTGTCCAATTTGAACACGAAGTGCATCCAGTTTTTGCTGTAACCATCTCAACTCTTTATAAGTTGCTATATGGGTCAAATTTTCATGTGATGCCAAGTTACAACCTTTTCAGAGTTCATTTGTACTACTTTTCGAATTCAGGGTCATTTAGCTCAAAATAAATCATCAAATGCATGAAAAATATCAAATGAAGTCAGAAAGGGTTCAAAATTGATGATGCTCCTTTGAATGGTTCATATTGAACACAAAAAAAGTATGAACTTAAAATAAGTTATTAAAAATGAAAGCCCTTTGTAATAGATGAGTTTTCGTCCGAAACCCTCATCCTTCGAAAGAGATTGTCCAATCTGTACACGAAGTGCATCCAGTTTTTGCCGTAACCATCCCCACTCTTTATAAGTTGGTATGTGGGTGAAATTTTGCTGTCATGCCAAGTTACAACCTTTTCAGAGTTCATTTGTACTGCTTTTCAAATTCAGGGTTATTTAGCTCAAAATAAATCATTAAATGCATGAAAAATATCAAATGAAGTCAGAAAGGGTTGAAAATTGATGATGTGCCTTTGAATGGTGCATATTGAACACAAAAAAAGTATGGAGTTAAAATAAGTTATTAAAAATGAAATCCCTTTGTAATAGATGAGTTTTCGTCCGAAACCCTCATCCTTCGAAAGACATTGTCCAATTTGAACACGAAGTGCATCTAGTTTTTGCAGTAACCCTCCCAACTCTTTATAAGTTTCTATATGGGTGAAATTATGAAGTCATGCCAAGTTACAACCTTTTCAGAGTTCACTTGTACTGCTTTTCAAATTCAGGGTCATTTAGCTCAAAATAAATCATCAAATGCATGAAAAATATCAAATGAAGTCAGAAAGGGTTGAAAATTGATGATGCTCCTTTGAATGGTTCATATTGAACACACAAAAAGTATGAACTTAAAATAAGTTAATAAAAATGAAATCCCTTTGTAATAGATGAGTTTTCGTCCGAAACCCTCATCCTTCGAAAGACATTGTCCAATTTGAACACGAAGTGCATCCAGTTTTTCTCGTAACCATCTCAACTCTTTATAAGTTGCTATGTGGGTGAAATTTTCATGTCATGCCAAGTTACAACCTTTTCAGAGTTCATTTGTACTACTTTTCAAATTCAGGGTCATTTAGCTCAAAATAAATCATTAAATGCATGAAAAATATCAAATGAAGCCAGAAAGGGTTTTAAATTGATGATGTGCCTTTGAATGGTGCATATTGAACACACAAAAAGTATGGAGTTAAAATAGGTTATTAAAAATGAAATCCCTTTGTAATAGATGAGTTTTCGTCTGAAACCCTCATACTTCGAAAGAGATTGTCCAATTTGTACACGAAGTGCATCCTATTTTTGCCGTAACACTATCAACTCTTTAGAAGTTGCTATGTGCGTGAAATTATGATGTCATGCCATGTTACAACCTTTTTTGAGTTCATTTGTATTGCTTTTCAAATTCAGGGTCATTTTGCTCAAAATAAATCATTAAATGCATGAAAAATATATAATAAAGTTAGAAAGAGTTGTAAATTGATGATGCTCCTATTAATGGTTCATATTGAACACAAAAAAAGTATGAACTTAAAATAAGTTATTAAAAATGCAAGCCCCTTTGTAATAGATGAGTTTTCGTCCGAAACCCTCATCCTTCGAAAGAGATTGTCCAATCTGTACATGAAGTGCATCCAGTTTTTGCCATAACCATCTCAACTCTTTATAAGTTGCTATGTGGGTGAAATTTTGATGTCATGCCAAGTTACAACCTTTTCAGACTTCATTTGTACTGCTTTTCAAATTCAGGGTCATTTAGCTCAAAATAAATCATTAAATGGTTGAAAAATATCAAATGAAGTCAGAAAAGGGTTGAAAATTGATGATGTGCCTTTGGATGGTGCATATTGAACACACAAAAATTGTGGAGTTAAAATAAGTTATTAAAAATGAAATCCCTTTGTAATAGATGAGTTTTTGTCCGAAACCCTCATACTTTAAAAGAGATTGGCCAATTTTACACGAAGTGCATCCAGTTTTTGCCGTAACCCTCTCAACTCTTTAGAAGCTGCTATGTGGGTGAAATTATGATGTCATTCCAAGTTACAACCTTTTCAAAGTTCATTTGTATTGCTTTTCAAATTCAGGGTCACTTAGCTCAAAATAAATCATTAAATGCATGAAAAATATCAAATGAAGTCAAAAAGAGTTGAAAATTAACAATGTGCCTTTGAATGGTTCATATTTAAAACACAAAAAGTATGGAGCTAAAATAAGTTATTAAAAATGAAATCCCTTTTTAATAGATGAGTTTTCGTCCGAAACCCTCATACTTCGAAAGAGATTGTCCAATTTGTACAAGAAGTGCATCCAGTTTTTCCCGTAACCCTCTCAACTCTTTATAAGTTGCTATGTGGGTGAAATTATGGTGTCATGCCAAATTACAACCTTTTCAGAGTTAATTCGTACTGCTTTTCAAATTCAGGGTCATTTAGCTCAAAATAAATCAGTAAATGCATGAAGAATATCAAATGAAGATAGAAGGGTTGAAAATTGATGATGTTCCTTTGAATGGTTCTTATTGAACACACAAAAAGTATGAACTTAAAGTAAGTTATTAAAATGGAAATCCCTTTTTAATAGATGAGTTTTCGTTCGAAACCCTCATACTTCGAAGGAGATTGTCCAATTTGTACACGAAGTGCATCCAGTTTTCGCCGTAACCATCTCAACTCTTTATAAGTTGCTTTGTGGGTGAAATTTCGATGTCAAGCCAAGTTACAACCTTTTGAGAGTTCATTTGTAGTACTTTTCAAATTCAGGGTCATTTAGCTCCAAATAAATCTTTAAATTCATGAAAAATATCAAATGAAGTCAGAACGGATTGAAAATTGATGATGTGCCTTCGAATGGTGCATATTGAACACACAAAAAGTATGGAGTTAAAATAAGTTATTAAAATGGAAATCCCTTTGTAATAGATGAGTTTTCGTCCGAAACCCTCATACTTCGAAAGAGATTGTCCAATTTGTTCACGAAGAGCATCCATTTTTTGCCGTAACCATATCAACTCTTCATAAGTTGCTAGGTGGGTGAATAATGAAGTCATGCCAAGTTACAACCTTTTTAGAGTTCATTTGTACTGCTTTTCAAATTCAGGATCATTTAGCTCAAAATAAATCATTAAATGGTTGAAAAATATCAAATGAAGTCAGAAAAGGGTTGAAAATTGATGATGTGCCTTTGGATGGTGCATATTGAACACAAAAAAATTATGGAGTTAAAATAAATTATTAAAAATGAAATCCCTTTGTAATAGATGAGTTTTTGTCCGCAACCCTCATACTTCAAAAGAGATTGGCCAATTTCTACACGAAGTGCATCCAGTTTTTTCCGTAACCCTCTAAACTCTTTAGAAGTTGCTATGTGAGTGAAATTATGATGTCATGCCAAGTTACAACCTTTTCAAAGTTCTTTCGTGTTGCTTTTCAAATTCAGGGTCATTTAGCTCAAAATAAATCATTAAATGCATGAAAAATATCAAATGAAGTCAGAAAGAGTTGAAAATTAACGATGTGCCTTTGAATGGTTCATATTTAAAACACAAAAAGTATGGAGTTAAAATAAGTTATTGAAAATGAAATCCCTTTGTAATAGATGAGTTCTCGTCCGAAACCCTCATACTTCGAAAGAGATTGTCCAATTTTACAGGAAGTGCATCCAGTTTTTCCCGTAACCCTCTCAACTCTTTATAAGTTGCGATGTGGGTAAAATTATGGTGTCATGCCAAATTACAACCTTTTCAGAGTTTATTTGTACCGCTTTTCAAATTCAGGGTCATTTAGCTCAAAATAAATCATTAAATGCATGAAGAATATCGAATGAAGTTAGAAAGGGTTGAAAATTGATGATGTTTCTTTGAATGGTTCTTATTGAACACACAAAAAGTATGAACTTAAAATAAGTTATTAAAAATGAAAGCCCTTTGTAATAGATGAGTTTTCGTTCGAAACCCTCATACTTCGAAGGAGATTGTCCAATTTGTACATGAAGTGCATCCAGTTTTTGCCGTAACCATCTCAACTCTTTATAAGTTGCTTTGTGGGTGAAATTTTGATGTCAAGCCAAGTTACAACCTTTTCAGAGTTCATTTGTAGTACTTTTCAAATTCAGGGTCATTTAGCTCAAAATAAATCATTAAATTCATGAAAAATATCAAATGAAGTCAGAACGGGTTGAAAATTGATGATGTGCCTTTGAATGGTGCATATTGAACACACAAAAAGTATGGAGTTGAAATAAGTTATTAAAATGGAAATCCCTTTGTAATAGATGAGTTTTCGTGCGAAACCCTCATACTTCGAAAGAGATTGTCCAATTTGTTCACGAAGTGCATCCATTTTTTGTCGTAACCATCTCAAGTCTTTATAAGTTGCTATGTGGGTGAAATTTTGATGTCATGCCAAGTTACAACCTTTTTAGAGTTCACTTGTACTGCTTTTGAAATTCAGGGTCATTTAGCTCAACATATATCATTAAATGCATGAAAAATATCACATGAAGTTAGAAAGGTTCGAAAATTGATGATGTGCCTTTGGATGGTTCATATTGAACACACAAAAGGTATGGAGTTAAAAATAATTTATTGAAAATGAAATCCCTTTGTAATAGATGAGTTTTTGTCCGAAACCCTCATACTTCGAAAGAGATTGTGCAATTTGTACACGAAGTGCATCCAGTTTTTCTCGTAACCAACTCAACTCTTTAGAAGTTGCTATGTGGGTGAAATAATGAAGTCATGCCAAGTTATAACCTTTTCAGAGTTCATTTGTACTGCTTTTCAAATTCAGGGTCATTTAGCTCAAAATAAATCATTAAATGCTTGAAAATATCAAATGAAGTCAGAAAAGGGTTGAAAATTGATGATGTGCCTTTGGATGGTGCATATTGAACACACAAAAATTATGGAGTTAAAATAAGTTATTAAAAATGAAATCCCTTTGTAATAGATGAGTTTTTTTTCCGAAACCCTCATACTTCAAAAGAGATTGGCCAATTTGTACACGAAGTGCATCCAGTTTTTGCCATAACCCTCTCAACTCTTTAGAAGTTGCTATGTGGGTGAAATTATGATGTCGTGCCAAGTTACAACCTTTTCGAAGTTCATTTGTACTGCTTTTAGAATTCAGGGTTATTTAGCTCAAAATAAATCATTAAATGCATGAAAAATATCAAATGAAGTCAAAAAGAGTTGAAAATTCATGATGTGCCTTTGAATGGTTCATATTTAAAACACAAAATGTATGGAGCTAAAATAAGTTATTAAAAATGAAATCCCTTTGTAATAGATGAGTTTTCGTCCGAAACCCTCATACTTCGAACGAGATTGTCCAATTTGTACGCGAAGTGCATCCAGTTTTTCACGTAACCCTCTCAACTCTTTAAGTTCGTATGTGGGTGAAATTATGGTGTCATGACAAATTACAACCTTTTCAGAGTTAATTTGTACTGCTTTTCAAATTCAGGGTCATTTAGCTCAAAATAAATCATTAAATGCATGAAGAATATCAAATGAAGTTAGAAAGGGTTGAAAATTGATGATGTTCCATTGAATGGTTCTTATTGAACACACAAAAAGTATGAACTTAAAATAAGTTATTAAAAATGAAAGCCCTTTATAATAGAAGAGTTTTCGTTCGAAACCCTCATACTTCGAAGGAGATTGTCCAATTTGTACACGAAGTGCATCCAGTTTTTGCCGTAACCATCACAACTCTTTATAAGTTGCTATGTGGGTGAAATTTTGATGCATTGCCAAGTTACAACCTTTTCAGAGTTCATTTGTAGTACTTTTCAAATTCAGGGTCATTTAGCTCAAAATAAATCATTAAATTCATGAAAAATATCAAATTAAGTCAGAAAGGGTTGAAAATTGATGATGTGCCTTTCAATGGTGCATATTGAACACACAAAAAGTATGGAGTTCAAATAAGTTATTGAAAATGAAATCCATTGTAATAGATGAGTTTTCGTCCGAAACCCTCATACTTCAAAAGAGATTGTCCAATTTGTACACGAAATGCATCTAGTTTTTCCAGTAACCCTCTCAACTCTTTAGAAGTTGCTATGTGGGTGAAATAATGAAGTCATGCCAAGTTACAACCTTTTCAGAGTTCATTTGTACTACTTTTCAAATTCAGGGTCATTTAGCTCAAAATAAATCATTAAATGGTTGAAAAATATCAAATGAAGTCAGAAAAGGGTTGAAAATTGATGATGTGCCTTTGGATGGTGCATATTGAACACACAAAAATTATGGCGTTAAAATAAGTTATTAAAAATGAAATCCCTTTGTAATAGATGAGTTTTTGTCCGGAACCCTCATACTTCAAAAGAGATTGGCCAATTTGTACACGAAGTGCATCCAGTTTTTGCCGTAACCCTCTCAACTCTTTAGAAGTTGCTATGTGGGTGAAATTATGATGTCATGCCAAGTTACAACCTTTTCAGAGTTAATTTGTACTGCTTTTCAAATTCAGGGTCATTTAGCTCAAAATAAATCATTAAATGCATGAAGAATACCAAATGAAGTTAGAAAGGGTTGAAAATTGATGATGTTCCTTTGAATGGTTCTTATTGAACACACAAAAAGTATGAACTTAAAATAAGTTATTAAAAATGAAAGCCCTTTGCAATAGATGAGTTTTCGTTCGAAACCCTCATACTTCGAAGGAGATTGTCCAATTTGTACACGAAGTGCATCTAGTTTTTGCCGTAACCATCTCAACCCTTTATAAGTTGCTTTGTGGGTGAAATTTCGATGTCGTGCCAAGTTACAACCTTTTCAGAGTTCATTTGTAGTACTTTTCAAATTCAGGGTCATTTAGGTCAAAATAAATCATTAAATTCATGAAAAATATCAAATGAAGTCAGAACGGGTTGAAAATTGGTGATGTGCCTTTGAATGGTGCATATTGAACACAGAAAAATTATGGAGTTAAAATAAGTTATTAAAATGGAAATCCCTTTGTAATAGATGAGTTTTCGTCCGAAACCCTCATACTTCGAAAGAGATTGTCCAATCTGTTCACGAAGTGCATCCATTTTTTGCCGTAACCATCTCAACTCTTTATACGTTGCTATGTGGGTGAAATTACGATGTCATGCGAAGTTACAACCTTTTCAGAGTTCACTTGTACTGCCTTTTAAATTCATGGTCGTGTAGCTCAAAATAAATCATTAAATGCATGAAAAATATCAAATGAAGTCAGAAAGGTTTTAAAATTGATGATGTGCCTTTGAATGGTCCGTATTGAACACACAAAAAGTATGAACTTAAAATAATTTATTAAAAATGAAAGGCCTTTGTAATAGATGAGTTTTCGTCTGAAACCCTCATACTTCGAAAGAGATTGTCTAATTTGTACACGAAGTGCATCCAGTTTTTGCCGTAACCATCTCAACTCTTTATAATTTCCTATGTGGGTGAAATTTTGATGTCATGCCAAGTTACAACCTTTTCAGAGTTCATTTGTACTGCTTTTCAAATTCAGGGTCATTTAGCTCAAAATAAATCATTAAATGCATGAAAAATATCAAATGACGTCAGAAAGGGTTGAAAATAGATGATGTGCCTTTGAATGGTCCATATTTAACACACAAAAAGTATGGAGTTAAAATAAGTTATTAAAAATGAAATGCCTTTGTAATAGATGAGTTTTCATCGAAACCCTCATACTTTGAAAGAGATTGTCCAATTTGTACACGAAGTGCATCCAGTTTTTCGCGTAACCCTCTCAACTCTTTATAAGTTGCTATGTGGGTGAAATTACGATGTCATTCCAAGTTACAACCTTTTCAGAGTTAATTTGTACTGCTTTTCAAATTCAGGGCAATTTAGCTCAAAATAAATCATTAAATGCATGAAAAATATCAAATGAAGTCAGAAAGGTTTTAAAATTGATGATGTGCCTTTGAATGGTCCGTATTGAACACACAAATTATGAAGTTAAAATAAGTTATTAAAAATGAAATGCCTTTGAAATAGATACGTTTTCGTCCGAAACCCTCATACTTCGAAAGAGATTGTCCAATTTGTACACGAAGTGCATCAAGTTTTTGTCGTAACCATCTCAACTCTTTATAATTTGCTATGTGGGTGAAATTTTGATGTCATGCCAAGTTACAACCTTTTCAGATTTCATTTGTACTGCTTTTCAAATTCAGTGTCATTTAGCTCAAAATAAACCATTAAATGCATGAAAATATAAAATGAAGTCAGAAAGGGTTGAAAATTGATCACGTGCCTTTTAATGGTGCATATTGAACACACAAAAAGTATGGAGTTAAAATAAGTTATTAAAAATAAATCCCTTTGTAATAGATGAGTTTTCGTCCGAAACCCTCATACTTCGAAAGAGATTGTCCAATTTGTACACGAAGTGCATCCAGTTTTTTCCGCAACTGTCTAAACTCTTTAGAAGTTGCTAGGTGGGTGAAATTATGAAGTCATGCCAAGTTACAACCTTTTCATAGTTCATTTGTACTGCTTTTCAAATTCAGGGTCATTTAGCTCAATATAAATCATTACATCCATGAAAAATATCAAATGAAGCCAGAAAGGGTTGAAAATTGATGATGTGCCTTTGGATGGTGCATATTGAACACAAAAAAAGTATGGAGTTAAAATAAGTTATTAAAAATGAAGTCCCTTTGTAATAGATGAGTTTTCGTCCGAAACCCTCATACTTCGAAAGAGATTGTCCAATTTGTACACGAAGGGCATCCAGTTTTTGTCGCAACCCTCTCAATTCTTTAGAAGTTGCTATGTGGGTGAAATTATGATGTCATGCTAAGTTAGAACCTTTTTAGAGTTCATTTGTACTGCTTTTGAAATTCAGGGTCATTTATCTCTAATTAAATCATTAAATGCATGAAAAATATCAAATGATGTGAGAAAGGGTTGAAAATTGGTGATGTGCCTTTTAATGTTGCATATTGAACACACAAAAATTATGGAGTTAAAATAAGTTATTAAAAATGAAATCCCTTGGTAATAGATGAGTTTTCGTGCGAAACCCTCATACTTCGAAAGAGATTGTCCAACTTGTACACGAAGTGCATCCAGTTTTTGCCGTAACCATCTCAACTCTTTATAAGTTGCTATGTGGGTTAAATTATGATGTCATGCAAAGTTACAACCTTTTCAGAGTTCATTTGTACTGTTTTTCAAATTCAGGGTCATTTAGCTCAAAATAAGTCATTAAATGCATGAAAAATATCAAATGACGTCAAAAAGGGTTGGAAATTGATGATGTGCCTTTGAATGGTGCATATTGAACACACAAAAAGTATGCAGTTAAAATAAGTTATTAAAAATTAAATCCCTTTGTAATAGATGAGTTTTCGTCCGAAACCTTCATACTTCGAAAGAGATTGTCCAATTTGTACACGAAGTGCATCCAGTTTTTGCCGTAACCATCTCAACACTTTATAAGTTGCTATGTCGGTGAAATTATGATGTCATGCCACGTTACAACCTTTTGAGAGTTAATTTGTAGTGCTTTTCAAATTCAGGGTCATTTAGCTCAAAATAACTCATTAAATACATGAAAAATATCAAATGAAGTTAGAAAGGGTTCAAAATTGATGATGTTCCTTTGAATGGTTCATATTGAACGCACAAAAAGTATGAACTTAAAATAAGTTATTAAAAATGCAGGCCCTTTGTAATAGATGAGTTTTCGTCCGAAACCCTCATACTTCGGAAGAGATTGTCCAATTTGTACACGAAGTGCATCCAGTTTTTGCCGTAACCCTATCAACTCTTTAGAAGTTTCTATGTGGGTGAAAATATAATGTCATGCCAAGTAACAACCTTTTTAGAGATCATTTGTACTACTTTTCAAATTCAGGGTCATTTAGCTCAATATAAATCGTTAAATGCATGAAAAATATCAAATGAAGTCAGAAAGGGTTGAAAATTGTTGATGTGCCTTTGGATGGTGCATATTGAACACACAAAAAGTATGGAGTTAAAATAAGTTATTAAAAATGAAGTCCCTTTGTAATAGATGAGTTTTCGTCCAAAACCCTCATACTTCGAAAGAGATTGTCCAATTTGTACACGAAGGGCATCCAGTTTTTGTCATAACCCTCTCAATTCTTTAGAAGTTGCTATGTGGGTGAAATTATGATGTCATGCTAAGTTAGAACCTTTTCAGAGTTCATTTGTACTGCTTTTCAAATTTAGGGTCATTTAGCTCAAAATAAATCATTAAATGCATGAAAAATATCAAATGACGTCAAAAAGGGTTGGAAATTGATGATGTGCCTTTGAATGGTGCATATTGAACACACAAAAAGTATGGAGTTTAAATAAGTTATTAAAAATTAAATCCCTTTGTAATAGATGAGTTTTCGTCCGAAACCTTCATACTTCGAAAGAGATTGTCCAATTTGTACACGAAGTGCATCCAGTTTTTGCCGTAACCATCTCAACTCTTTATAAGTTGCTATGTCGGTGAAATTATGATGTCATGCCACGTTACAACCTTTTGAGAGTTAATTTGTACTGCTTTTCAAATTCAGGGTCATTTACCTCAAAACAAATCATTAAATACATGAAAAATACCAAATGAAGTTACAAAGGGTTGAAAATTGATGATGTTCCTTTGAATGGTTCATATTGAACACACAAAAAGTATGAACCTAAAATAAGTTATTAAAAATGAAGGCCCGTTGTAATAGATGAGTTTTCGTCCTATACCCTCATACTTCGAAAGAGATTGTCCAATTTGTACACGAAGTGCATCCAGTTTTTGCCGTAACCCTATCAACTCTTTAGAAGTTTCTATGTGGGTGAAATTATAATGTCATGCCAAGTAACAACCTTTTTAGAGATCATTTGTACTACTTTTCAAATTCAGGGTCATTTAGCTCAATATAAATCATTAAATGCATGAAAAATATCAAATGAAGTCAGAAAGGGTTGAAAATTGATGATGTGCCTTTGAATGGTGCATAATGAACACACAAAGAGTATGGAGTTAAAATAAGTTATTAAAAATGAAATCCCTTTGTAATACATGAGTTTTCGTCCGAAACCCTCATACTTCGAAAGAGATTGTCCAGTTTGTACACGAAGTGCATCCAGTGTTTGCCGTAACCATCTCAGCTCTTTATAAGTTGCTATGTGGGTGAAGTTATGATGCCATGCCAAGTTACAACCTTTTCAGAGTTCATTTGTATTGCTTTTCAAATTCAGGGTTATTTAGCTCAAAATAAATCATTAAATGCATGAAAAATATCAAATGATCTGTGAAAGGGATTAAAATTGATGATGTGCCTTTTAATGGTGCATATTGAACACACAAAAAGTAAGGAATTAAAATAAGTTATTAAAAATGAAATCCCTTTGTAATACATGAGTTTTCGTGAGAAACCCTCATACTTCCAAAGAGATTGTCCAATTGGTACACGAAGTGCATCCAGTTTTTGCCTTAACCATGTCAACTCTTTACAAGTTTCTATGTGGGTGAAATTATGATGTCATGCCAAGTTACAACCTTTTCAGATTTCATTTGTACTGCTTTTCAAATTCATGGTCATTTAGCCCAAAATAAATCATTAAATGCATGAAAATATTAAATGAAGTCAGAAAGGGTTGAAAATTGATGATGTGCCTTTTAATGGTGCATATTGAACACACAAAAAGTATGGAGTTAATATAAGTTATTAAAAATGAAATCCCTTTGGAATACATGAGTTTTCGTCCGAAACCTCATACTTCAAAAGAGATTGTCCAATTTGTACACGAAGTGCATCCAGTGTTTGCCGAAACCATCTCAACTCTTTATAAGTTGCTATGTGGGTGAAATTATGATGTCATGCCAAGTGACAACCTTTTTAGAGTTCATTATGTACTGCTTTTCAAATTCTGGGTCATTTAGCTCAAAATAAATCATTAAATGGATTAACAATATCAAATGAAGTTAAAAAGGGTTGATAATATATGATGTGCCTTTGAATGGTGCATATTGAATACACAAAATGTATGGAGTTAAAATAAGTTATTAAAAATGAAATCCCTTTGTAATACATGAGTTTTCGTCCGAAACCCTGATACTTCGAAAGACATTGTCCAATTTGTACACGAAGTGCATCCAGTTTTTGCCTTAACCATCTCAACTCTGTATAAGTTGCTATGTGGGTGAAATTATTATGTCATGCCAAGTTACAACCTTTTCAGAGTTCATTTGTACTGCTTTTCAAATTCAGGGTCATTTAGCTAAAAATAAATCATTAAATGCATGAAAAATATCAAATAAAGTTTGAAAGGGTTGAAAATTGATGGTGTGCCTTTGAATGTTTCATATAGAACACACAAAAAGTATGAACTTAAAATAAGTTATTAAAAATGAAATCCCTTTGTAATAGATGAGTTTTCGTCGGAAACCCTCATACCTCGAAAGAGATTGTCCAATTTGTACACGAAGTGCATCTAGTTTTTGTCCTAACCATCTCAACTCTTTATAAGTTGCCATGTGGGTGAAATTATGATGTCATACCAAGTGACAACGTTTTTAGAGTTCATTATGTACTACTTTTCAAATTCAGGGTCATTTAGCTGAAAATAAATCATTAAATGGATTAACAATATCAAATGAAGTCAAAAAGGGTTGATAATATATGATGTGCCTTTGAATGGTGCATATTGAATACACAAAATGTATGGAGTTAAAATAAGTTATTAAAAATGAAATCCCTTTGTAATACATGAGTTTTCGTCCGAAACCCTCATACTTCGAAAGACATTGTCCAATTTGTACACGAAGTGCATCCAGTTTTTCCCTTAACCATCTCAACTCTATATAAGTTGCTATGTGGGTGAAATTATTATGTCCTGCCAAGTTACAACCTTTTCAGAGTTCATTTGTACTGCTTTTCAAATTAAGGGTCATTTAGCTCAAAATAAATCATTAAATGCATGAAAAATATCAAATGAAGTCAGAAAGGGTTGAAAATTGATGATGTGCCTTTGAATGGTGCATAATGAACACACAAAGAGTATGGAGTTAAAATAAGTTATTAAAAATGAAATCCCTTTGTAATACATGAGTTTTCGTGAGAAACCCTCATACTTCGAAAGAGATTGTCCAATTTGTGCACGAAGTGCATCCAATTTTTGTCCTCACCCTCCCAACTCTTTAGAAGTTGCTATGTGGGTCAAATTATGATGTCATGCCAAGTTACAACCTTTTCATAGTTCATTTGTACAGCTTTTCAAATTCAGGGTCATTTAGCTCAAAATAAATCATTAAATGCACGAAAAATATCAAATGAAGTCATAAAGGGTTGAAAATTTATGATGTTCCTTTGAATGGTGCATATTGAACACACAAAAAGTATGGAGTTAAAATAAGTTATTAAAAATGAAATCCGTTTGTAATAGATGAGTTTTCGTCCGGAACCCTCATACTTCGAAAGACATTGTCCAATTTGTACACAAAGTGCATCCAGTTTTTGCCTTAACCATCTCAACTCTTTATAAGCTGCTATGTGGGTGAAATTATGATGTCATGCCAAGTTACAAACTTTTCAGATTTCATTTGTACTGCTTTTCATATTCAGGGTCATTTAGCTCAAAATAAATCATTAAATGCATGAAAATATAAAATGAAGTCAGAAAGGGTTGAAAATTGATGATTTGCCTTTTAATGGTGCATATTGAACACACAAAAAGTATGGAGTTAAAATAAGTTATTAAAAATGAAATCCCTTTGTAATACATGAGTTTTAGTGAGAAACCCTCATACTTCGAAAGAGATTGTCCAATTTGTACATGAAGTGCATCCAGTTTTTGCCTTAACCATCTCAACTCTTTACAAGTTGCTATGTGGGTTAAATTATGATGTCATGCCAAGTTACAACCTTTTCAGATTTCATTTGTACTGCTTTTCAAATTCAGGGTCATTTAGCTCAAAATAAATCATTAAATGCATGAAAATATAAAATGAAGTCACAAAGGGTTGAAAATTGATGATGTGCATTTGAATGGTGCATATTCAACACACAAAAAGTATGGAGCTAAAATAAGTTATTAAAAATGAAATTCCTTTGTAATAGATGAGTTTTCGTCCGGAACCCTCATACTTCGAAAGCCATTGTCCAATTTGTACACGAAGTGCATCCAGTTTTTGCCTTAACCATCTCAACTCTTTATAAGTTGCTATAGGGGTGAAATTATGATGTCATGCCACGTTACAACCTTTTCAGAGTTAATTTGTACTGCTTTTCAAATTCACGGTCATTTAGCTCAAAATAAATCATTAAATGCATGAAAAATATCAAATAAAGTTAGAAAGGGTTGAAAATTGATGGTGTGCCTTTGAATGGTTCATATTAAACACACAAAAAGTATGAACTTAAAATAAGTTATTAAAAATGAAATCCCTTTGTAATAGATGAGTTTTCGTCCGAAACCCTCATACTTCGAAAGAGATTGTCCAATTTGTACACGAAGTGCATCCAGTTTTTGTCGTAACCATCTCAACTCTTTAGAAGTTGCTATGTGGGTGAAATTATGATGTCATGCCAAGTTACAACCTTTTCAGAGTTCATTTGTACTGCATTTCAAATTCAGTGTCATTTAGCTCAAAATAAATCATTAAATGGATTAACAATATCAAATGAAGTTAAAAAGGGTTGATAATATATGATGTGCCTTTGAACGGTGCATATTGAATACACAAAATGTATGGAGTTAAAATAAGTTATTAAAAATGAAATCCCTTTGTAATACATGAGTTTTCGTCCGAAACCCTGATACTTCGAAAGACATTGTCCAATTTGTACACGAAGTGCATCCAGTTTTTGCCTTAACCATCTCAACTCTGTATAAGTTGCTATGTGGGTGAAATTATTATGTCATGCCAAGTTACAACCTTTTCAGAGTTCATTTGTACTGCTTTTCAAATTCAGGGTCATTTAGCTAAAAATAAATCATTAAATGCATGAAAAATATCAAATAAAGTTTGAAAGGGTTGAAAATTGATGGTGTGCCTTTGAATGTTTCATATAGAACACACAAAAAGGATGAACTTAAAATAAGTTATTAAAAATGAAATCCCTTTGTAATAGATGAGTTTTCGTCGGAAACCCTCATACCTCGAAAGAGATTGTCCAATTTGTACACGAAGTGCATCTAGTTTTTGTCCTAACCATCTCAACTCTTTATAAGTTGCCATGTGGGTGAAATTATGATGTCATACCAAGTGACAACCTTTTTAGAGTTCATTATGTACTACTTTTCAAATTCAGGGTCATTTAGCTCAAAATAAATCATTAAATGGATTAACAATATCAAATGAAGTCAAAAAGGGTTGATAATATATGATGTGCCTTTGAATGGTGCATATTGAATACACAAAATGTATGGAGTTAAAATAAGTTATTAAAAATGAAATCCCTTTGTAATACATGAGTTTTCGTCCGAAACCCTCATACTTCGAAAGACATTGTCCAATTTGTACACGAAGTGCATCCAGTTTTTGCCTTAACCATCTCAACTCTATATAAGTTGCTATGTGGGTGAAATTATTATGTCCTGCCAAGTTACAACCTTTTCAGAGTTCATTTGTACTGCTTTTCAAATTAAGGGTCATTTAGCTCAAAATAAATCATTAAATGCATGAAAAATATCAAATGAAGTCAGAAAGGGTTGAAAATTGATGATGTGCCTTTGAATGGTGCTTAATGAACACACAAAGAGTATGGAGTTAAAATAAGTTATTAAAAATGAAATCCCTTTGTAATACATGAGTTTTCGTGAGAAACCCTCATACTTCGAAAGAGATTGTCCAATTTGTGCACGAAGTGCATCCAATTTTTGTCCTCACCCTCCCAACTCTTTAGAAGTTGCTATGTGGGTCAAATTATGATGTCATGCCAAGTTACAACCTTTTCATAGTTCATTTGTACAGCTTTTCAAATTCAGGGTCATTTAGCTCAAAATAAATCATTAAATGCACGAAAAATATCAAATGAAGTCATAAAGGGTTGAAAATTTATGATGTTCCTTTGAATGGTGCATATTGAACACACAAAAAGTATGGAGTTAAAATAAGTTATTAAAAATGAAATCCGTTTGTAATAGATGAGTTTTCGTCCGGAACCCTCATACTTCGAAAGACATTGTCCAATTTGTACACAAAGTGCATCCAGTTTTTGCCTTAACCATCTCAACTCTTTATAAGCTGCTATGTGGGTGAAATTATGATGTCATGCCAAGTTACAAACTTTTCAGATTTCATTTGTACTGCTTTTCATATTCAGGGTCATTTAGCTCAAAATAAATCATTAAATGCATGAAAATATAAAATGAAGTCAGAAAGGGTTGAAAATTGATGATGTGCCTTTTAATGGTGCATATTGAACACACAAAAAGTATGGAGTTAAAATAAGTTATTAAAAATGAAATCCCTTTGTAATACATGAGTTTTAGTGAGAAACCCTCATACTTCGAAAGAGATTGTCCAATTTGTACATGAAGTGCATCCAGTTTTTGCCTTAACCATCTCAACTCTTTACAAGTTGCTATGTGGGTTAAATTATGATGTCATGCCAAGTTACAACCTTTTCAGATTTCATTTGTACTGCTTTTCAAATTCAGGGTCATTTAGCTCAAAATAAATCATTAAATGCATGAAAATATAAAATGAAGTCACAAAGGGTTGAAAATTGATGATGTGCATTTGAATGGTGCATATTCAACACACAAAAAGTATGGAGCTAAAATAAGTTATTAAAAATGAAATTCCTTTGTAATAGATGAGTTTTCGTCCGGAACCCTCATACTTCGAAAGCCATTGTCCAATTTGTACACGAAGTGCATCCAGTTTTTGCCTTAACCATCTCAACTCTTTATAAGTTGCTATAGGGGTGAAATTATGATGTCATGCCAAGTTACAACCTTTTCAGAGTTAATTTGTACTGCTTTTCAAATTCACGGTCATTTAGCTCAAAATAAATCATTAAATGCATGAAAAATATCAAATAAAGTTAGAAAGGGTTGAAAATTGATGGTGTGCCTTTGAATGGTTCATATTGAACACACAAAAAGTATGAACTTAAAATAAGTTATTAAAAATGAGATCCCTTTGTAATAGATGAGTTTTCGTCCGAAACCCTCATACTTCGAAAGAGATTGTCCAATTTGTACACGAAGTGCATCCAGTTTTTGTCGTAACCATCTCAACTCTTTAGAAGTTGCTATGTGGGTGAAATTATGATGTCATGCCAAGTTACAACCTTTTCAGAGTTCATTTGTACTGCATTTCAAATTCAGTGTCATTTAGCTCAAAATAAATCATTAAATGCATGAAAATATAAAATGAAGTCAGAAAGGGTTGAAAATTGATGATGTGCCTTTGAATGGTGCATATTTAACACACAAAAAGTATGGAGTTGAAATAAGTTATTAAAAATGAAATCCCTTTGTAATACATGAGTTTTCGTTAGAAACCCTCATACTTCGAAAGAGATTGTCCAATTTGTACACGAAGTGCATCCAGTTTTTGCCTTAACCATCTCAACTCTTTGGAAGGCTCTATGTGGGTGAATTTATGATGTCATGCCAAGTTACAACCTTTTTAGATTTCATTTGTACTGCTTTTCAAATTTAGGGTCATTTAGCTCAAAATAAATCATTAAATGCATGAAAATATAAAATGAAGTCAGAAAGGGTTGCAAATTGATGCTGAGCCTTTGAATGGTGCATATTGAACACACAAAAAGTATGGATTTAAAATAAGTTCTTAAAAATGAAATCCCTTTGTAATAGATGAGTTTTTGTCCGGAACCCTCATACTTCGAAAGACATTGTCCAATTTGTACACGAAGTGCATCCAGTTTTTGCCTTAACCATCTCAACTCTTTATAAGTTGCTATGTAGGTGAAATTATGATGTCATGCCAAGTTACAACCTTTTCACAGTTAATTTGTACTAATTTTCAAATTCAGGGTCATTTAGCTCAAAATAAATCATTAAATGCATGAAAAATATCAAATGAAGTTAGAAAGGGTTGCAAATTGATGGTGTGTTTTTGAATGGTTCATATTGAACACAAAAAAGTATGAACTTAAAACAAGTTATTAAAAATGAAATCCCGTTGTAATAGATGAGTTGTCGTCCGAAAACCTCATACGTCGAAAGAGATTGTCCAATTTGTACACGAAGTGCATCTAGTTTTTGTCGTAACCCTCTCAACTCTTTACAAGTTGCTATGTGGGTGAAATTTTGATGTCATGCCAAGTTACAACCTTTTTAGAGTTCATTTGTACTGATTTTCAAATTCAGGCTCATTTAGCTCAAAATAAATCATTAAATGCATGAAAAATATCAAATGAAGTGAGAAAGGGTTGAAAATTGATGATGTGCCTTTGAATGGTGCATATTGAACACACAAAAAGTATGGATTTAAAATAAGTTATTAAAAATGAAATCCCTATGTAATACATGAGTTTTCGTCCGAAACCCTCATACTTTGAAAGAGATTGTCCAATTTGTACACGAAGTGCATATAGTTTTTGCCGTAACCCTCTCAACTCTTTAGAAGTTGCTATGTGGGTGAAATTATGATGTCATGCCAGGTTACATCCTTTTAAGAGTTCATTTGTACAACTTTTCGAAATCGAGATATGACATTTCGTATGCCATTTAATCAAATTTTCTTATACAGGAGTTTAAGTTGTTCAAACATGCATGGAAATGCCATAAACAGATTCTTTATATTTTTCTGATATGTTTTCATATGTTATTTATTTCCATTGGAGTCATAGATTTTTTCTATGATTTTCTAAAGTTTAGGGGTTTTTATGAAAATAATAATGAATTAAAAAACCTTTAGTACCGGTGGGAGCCACGCACCGGTACTAAAGGTCCACCGGCCCGCGCATTTTTTGGGGTGGACATTTAGTACCGGTGCGTGGCTCGCACCGGTACTAAAGACCCTTTAGTATCGATGCGAGCCATGCACCGGTACTAGAGGTCCTCCACGTATAAATAGTGGAGGCCTCGTCCTAGGCCGAGCCACACACCGGGAAAAGCTTATTTGCATCGCCGCTAGGCTGCCGGAATCTGTTGTCCTTGTCGCCGGACCTCCTCGCCCTCCTCCCTGAGCCAGCTACTCGTCGTTGCCCCCGAAACCGTCCCCGAGCCCTGCCCGACGCCGTCGCCTCCGAGCCGTCCCCAAGACCTGCTCGACATCGTCGCCTCCGAGTCGTCCCCGAGCCCTGCCCGACACTCTCTCCGGACTTCCTCTCCCTCCTCCCCGAGCCCACTCCTCGTTGCCGCCCCCGACACCGTCGCTGAGCGCTCCCCCAATGCGTCGTCCCGCCGGCCCGCATCGCCAAGCCCCGATGATCCATCCTGCCGGTGAGCCCCGACGACCCCTGCCAAAATGTACTATGATGCAAAAGCTAATTTTTAGGAATTTTCGGAATTCAACTATGGATTAGATGCTTGAATTTTAGGAATTTTAGGAATTTTAGGAATGTTAGATGGATAGATAGATATGTTGTGGCAAAGTTGTTAGATGGATATTTAGATTTTTAGATAGATATGTTGTGGCAAAGTTGTTAGGTAGATATGTTAGATGGATAGATAGATGGATAGATAGAGATGTTAGATGGATAAATAGAGATGTTAGATGGATGTTTGGAATTTTTTTTTGCATTGGAGTTCATTTTTTTGCATTAGAGCTTTGGATAGATAGAGATGTTAGATGGATGTTTAGATGTATGTATATATAGAGAGAAAATGTTGTAATGATGATTTTTTTTGTTCATGGAATTTTTTATGTTCATAGAATTTTTTTGTCCATGTATGTATTTATGTATAGAGGGATGGATTGATGTATATAGAAAATGTTCATATGCAGACTTCGGGAAAACATTCCCAGATGTTACATCCATTTCATTTGTTAGATGCTAAGTGTTAATTTTGCTAAGTGTTATTTAATTTGTTTTCATAATTAAGTGTTTCTTCTTGATGTCAACGATGCCGATTCCCGCATCCTCATCATCGAGTCGGCGGAGGAGGTCACTTGCTTGAGCCAAGGGGCCCTGTCCGGGACTGGGCACCACTGGGCTGGTACTGGGAGGTGCTGCCTTCCGGGCACCACAGCTTGGTGAGGAGCCAGCCCGTCGTCGACTCGGAGGTTCTGTGGTGGCGGCCGCATGGGCCATGGATGATTCAGAGGCTTGAGTCCCCCGTAGAGGTGGTACAATACCATGCGAGCAAGGAGAACGAGCACGTCTGTCGCTACATGGCAGCTTTGGAGGCCAGGTCCGACAATACGTGGCAGATTCTTCAGGGATCTAACTGGAGCTATGTTCCTGTGATGGTTCCTTCTCTTTGGGTGTCCACCACCCGCCCCGATATCCGTCGAGCGCTAGGGTTCTAGCTAGATCAATATATTAGTTACTATATATGTATTATTATGATGTATTAGCTAGATCGATGGATTAGCCGATGTATTAACTATTATCCAAGATTATGGGATGAGATCTTTTCTAAGAACTACTATATATGTATTCGATGACGCATTATTAATTGACTATCAATTATTTTGCTTCTTGAATGCATGCTAATTTGAATACTAATTTGTTTTATCTATATTATAATGGATTAGTTATTAAGCTATGGACAATACCGGTAGAGCTCATGAAGAGGACATCTTCGACATGATATGCTCCTCCGAAAACCCAGCAGACCTTGTGGGTGAATCACATGATGATGACGGCTCACAATATCTGAACAATTACGATGATGGATGTGGGGCCGAGGAAGAAGAAGGTATGGTCCAAGATCCGGAACAACTAACAATGTCCGGCGAGGTATATACACATATTAGCCTTTGGTGATCATTACATGTGTATTAATTGATTTGTATATATATATATTAACAATCTTTCTTATTTTAATTATCAGCCCTCCGGATCGAGCCAATCTAGTAGAAAGGTACGAGGCGGTGCCAAAATATTGGATGGCAACATAAAGCTCAATCTTGATGCTTTCAAACATGATGGCGCACCGACTCACCCTGAAGCCAATGCCAAGACATTTGTGCGTCAATGCAGAGTGGTTGTTAGGGACGGAGTCCCGATCACAATGCAAGAGTGGATTCTGCGAAACAAACCAAAACCAAGAGTGAATTATGTCGATAAAATAATTAAATATGCCCTTTGGCGAGATCTCATGGAGCATTTCATCCTACCAGATTCTCTCTTGGAGCGCCAAAGGGACAAAGTCAAGGAGTTTGCTCTCCATAAGATGGCCGACGCGTTCTAGACTTGGAAGAAAAGATTATGGACCGAGTAAAATGCTAGACGCAGGAAGGCGCCCGAATTCACAGGAATATATGAGAAGGTACGGAATCACTCGGATGCATGTATCGAGTACAAGATATCGGAAGCTGCTATGGAGAAGTCGGCAAAGAATAAGATAAATGTGGAGAAAAAAAAGTATCACCATAAACTAGGGACAGGTGGATACAAGTCAGCCATTCCTAAGTGGGATGCATTAGAGAATAAGATGCATGCCGAAGGGATCACTCTAGTAACCTTCCACTGGCCCCGGAGGTGCAGGAATTGGTTTGTTGCACATGGGGGAAGTTGGACCCAACAATAGGGAAGATTATTGCACTGGCCAATCTGAAGCATGCATCAAATGAGTTGATTGAAGCAATAAAAGCTGCCCAAGAAGTATGGTTTCACCTCGATAGAGAGAACGATGAGCTTACACGCGCCCTCAGGAATCCCGAACACGGAGGACAAACACGAGGTGCGGGCGTTGTTCCGTGGTATGAGGGGTTTGCGGGATGGAAGGACAGTTATAAAAGCCGTTCGAGAAAAAAATAAGGTGGAAGCAGACCGACTTTCAAAGTTGGAATAGAAGTACGAGCAGCAGCAGCTGCAGATACAGGTACTGACCCAGCAAAGGGCAACTCCGCGGCAGGAGGCATCGGAACCCGTCCCATCTACACTGCCAAAAAGCAGCGTGGGTTCCATGGGGGCACCGCTGGGTCACACCCCCATGGATGATATCACCGAGAAGACATCTTGTGAGCTAATACTTAAAATGAAGAACATACCAGTGCGGGTCGCGACGGGCTATGCTTTACTAAATACACCTGATGTTCTCTGGCATTTCAATCCGGTTCCAGCTAGGTATGCTCATGTCGCAATGGACGCAATAGAGCCAGGATATGATGAATTATAGCTTGACATCCCTAGAGGTGAGGGGGCGTCCACACCGGCAGAAGCCGACCGTGGTCTCATTCTATGGAGTAAGGATTGCATCGTCTTTCCACACTCGGCTCTAAGGCCACCGACTCCTCCGAGTATCGATGTCCAGCGCGAGGGATTCCAGCCAGAGGCATCACAATGCCAGCAGTTCTCCCCACCTCGCTAGCAGTCCTCCGCACCTCACCAGCAGTCCTGCCCACCTCGAGAGGCATCCCACTTCGATATGGATCCTAGCGCCAGTCCACCCAACCTTGGGATGGAGCACGACACGAGTCCATATCGTCGAGGCCGATCTCCGCCACGTGAGCTGACTCCACCCCGCCAGCAGGGCTCCCAAAAGAGGAAGGCCATTAGTAGTCCTCTTCGGAAGAAAGCAAAGAAGAAACTCAAGCCTCCTGCCAAAAGGAAGATGCCTTACGACATGACACCAGAGGAAACCAAAATTGATAGTGATCGCCAAGTGAAAGCCTTTTTTGTGAAGAAGCCCGTGCTGCCAAAGGAGGTAATACCCAAGGAAGTCCAAGAGCACTTTATGGAACACTTTATTCATCGACCCCCGACATATGTGGAGCGTATGCCGATAGACTATGAGCGACAGATTTAGAAGGCAAGTGAGCAGAGAAGTCGGCCCAGCCCAAGGAAGAAGTCGGGAAGTACGGCATCGGCGACAGGTGGTACTACTAGAGGGAAAACAGTTCCCCAGCTCGGAGAAGAATCCAAGCAATTGATCTCTCCACTCAAGGTGAGTACCAATCCAAGCAAGCAATCGATCCAAGCTGTCGATGTGGAAGGCAACCCAATCAACCTCGAAGAAGTAGAGGCTGCAGGTCTCACTCTCGGCCAAATCCTTGGCACCGAAGAAATCCGCAGGTACGATAAAGCTGAGTACGCAATGCAATATGCCGTAGGAAAACCACTTGTCACACCCGAGCAGTACAAGGAACTACCAACTGCGATGCGACAGTTGCATGATTGGTACCTACATGAAGCAAAGCGAGGGGCGACGGCGGTCATGGTCAAAGTAAGGAAAGAGCATTACGTCAATGAATGTGATATATGTCTTGAATTCTCAGAACTTCTCCAGTTATACCACATGGACTCTATCGACAAAACTCTCATCAGTTGCTATTGTCTATAAGTGATTTATATCTTTAATAATTTAAGTCTCTAGCTCAGATATCATTCATTGGCTTATCCTCACTATATATGTTCTTTTCTACGCTATTATGCAGATTGAAGATGTGGGAATTGAAACAAGAGGGAATCGATGACATTGGGTTCATTGACCCAAATACCGTTCATGGTCATGTGGTAAAACATTTTGCCAAGGACACAAAAGATCTCTTGGAAAAATTTCTAGACGCACTAATGAATACCAAATCTACTACAATATTTCCTTACAACATGGGGTGAGTGTTTACTATCTTGTATACTACAAATTCTATTTTTGCTTACTAGCTCGCTGTCAAGTGTAGTGATAAGTTATATGCATGCCTGCTTAATTATATAAACTTCTGCGCAGAGACCACTATATCCTCCTAAATATTATCCTCGCGGATGGACTTGTTCAAGTGTACGACTCACTAGATACACTAGAACAATCATACGTGGACTTCTATTTTATGATAGAACGGTAATTTCAATCTTTATCGACCTTGCTTTCTTTCATTATTTCCTCATATCAAAAGTAATTATAATAACTCTTTCATTCTTTTTCTTTGTCATGTAGTGTTTGGAAAAAGATCATAGAAAAAAACCATCACGGTCATCAATGGAAACCGAAACTGAAGTGGAAAAAGATGCAGGTAATTAAGTAGTAATACTAGGTCCGCGCATCTCTTTAATTCTAGTTTCAATACCATTATCATGCTTGATTATTAATTATCTTATTGAATTCTATTCTTTTGCAAAGTGCGCGAAGCAGCCACAGGGGACAAATTTATGTGGATACTTCCTCTGCGAGAACATTCGCATCCAGACCGAAGGTCGTATACGTCACACAGGAGCACGTGAAAGACAACTCCAGGTTTGGCAGATGATGTTGAAGCTCTCACCCGAGAAATGCTTTGTACGACTTCAAGAGGAATTTGCGGCATTTCTTCTTTGACATGCCATTGATGTAAACGGAGAGCACTATTCCTTACCGCCACCTCAATAATGCCAGCAAATCAGTAGTAGAAAACTGAGATTTCATCCGGAGCACTAGCTAGCCTGGTCGGGTTTTGGGCCTTAATTTATAAGTCCCGAATATATATGGATGTGTAACGTAATTCCATTTGTATATATACTGTGTATTAGATATTGTATATTATATTACACACAGATATATGCATCAACTTGTGTAATGTTTATAGTATGTAGCACCATAAAATAAATTTGAAATGAATGGAAAACACAAAAAATAAAGAGGAAAAATAAATCCTAATTAAAAGCTAAAAAAAAACAGAACACTTAGTACCAGTTGGTATCACCAACCGGTACTAAAGGTCCTCCCCCACCAGCCCACGCAGGCAGCCACATGGTGAGCCTTTAGTACCGGTCTGTGGGCCAACCGGTACTAAAGGTGTGGACCTTTAATACCGACCCTTAGTACGGGTTGGGGAACCGATACTAAAGGCCCATCCCGACTGGGACTACAGAGCGACATTCTACTAGTGTTCTTGTGCGATTTGCTGATGGCATCAGGCCTCACCAAGGATGTGTTTGGTTACCTGCATCATTTTTGGCTCTTTTGCATACTTGTACTAATTGAGACTGGTTGAGTATATACAGGCAAAAAAAACAACATCTGTATGTTGATTGACTGGCTGCATTGTAGCGATGTCTCTATGCGCTGTGTTTGGTTGCTCGCATTGTATATGCTCACACAAGTGCACGTTCACTACTAGGAAAAACCTTATACCCAGAACCTTAGGAGTAGCGCTGGATAAAATGCGACACTACTACTACATAGCCGTAATGCGCGTCCAGAAAAGGCACTATTAGTAACTACTTAGCAGTAGCGCGGTATTAAAAAGCGCTATTACTAATATTGCCTCACCGTTGCCGATAGACTAGGTTTAGGAGTAGCGATGGTTCCTAAAACGAGCTCCTGCTATGCCAGGTAGTAGTAGCGTTGTTTCGTATAACGCGCTACTGCTATCTTGACATATCGCCGTCCCGCGCAGGCTTCCTCCTCCTCCACTTCTTTCCTCCATCACCATTCCCCAATTCTATCCCTCTCCTCCGATGCCACTGTCACCGTCTGTTGCCGCCAGCGCGCCCTCCATCGCCGCTTGCTCCTCCATCCGCACTCGTGCGTCCTCCGTCTCCCTCGAGATCCACCTCGCCTCCGGCATCTCCCCCGAGCTCCTCCTCACCACCGACATCTCCCTCGAGCTCCACCTCGCCGCTGACGTCTCCCCTAGCCGCTTGTAAGTCCTCTGCCCCTCCTTCCCTCTCTCTTTGTCTCTCTAGGACAAATTAGGAAAGATTAGGTACGTAGTATGAATTAGTATGAACCCTAGGACAGATTAGGTAGTATCAACCTAGTTAATTAGTATGAAATTAACTAGGTTTTCAAATTAGGAAAGAAATTTATCTAGGTTTCAAGTTAGGACAGAAATTTAGGTAGGCTGAATTTAGTTTCAAATATTGCAAAGAAAAACCTTATTGCATTTTCTTCAAGTTGTATATTTTTCTTACTATTATATGCAAATGATCCAACTGGCCTATGTTTCACCACAATGTTGATTCATTTCCGTTCCGGTGAATTTTAGGCGCTCGATATGTCCACTTTTTAGCAAAGGTCATGTCAAAATTTTAGGCGCTCGATATGACTTGTGCGAGAAAGTCGGGACATCAAGTGTTGGGATTTGCTGGGAAACGGCATTCCGGGAAACCAAGTAAAAAATGAGTCTAAAATGAGTTTAAGAAATTAAGCATTTCTGGAATAGCAAAACATTAAACGATAAGAAAATGTCTGATAGGAATTTGTCTCAACTTTGACGATGCCTGCCTCGCATCCTCGTCGTCATGGAGTCGGTGGTGAGATCCTTGAGAGGCGCAATGTCCGGGACTAGGCTCTACCGGGCTAGCACTGGGAGGTGCTACCTTCCCAGGCTTGGAGCTTGGTGACGAATCCGGGTCTCGTCATCGACCCGGAGCTTCTTTGGTGGCGGTTGCTTGGGCCACTTTCGGTGTAGAGGGAGCGGGCCCCACAGAGGTGGTACGTCATCTTGTCAGGGAGGAGGACGAGCACGTCCGTCGCTACATGGCGGCGTTGGACGCCAGGTTCTCCAATATCTCGCAGGTTCTTTAGAGATCTCACCCGAGTTATGATCCGGTGATGGTTCCTTAACTTTGGGTATCCACCGCCAGCGACTCGGAGACCACTAGTGAACCGAGTTCATCATCTCCACTTTGGATTCTAGGATATTCGATCTATATTAGTGATCTTATATTATAACATTTGAGATGTATTAGTCAATATTTGATGATGCATCAACTGGATTATTCGAGATGATGTATTAGTGATATTATATTCGAGTTCATTATAAATGTATTAGTGATATTATATCGGTATAATGCGTGTGTGACTTTCTGTCTGCCGTTGCTCCTTGTGTGACTTTCATGTGTGTTCGTGATGGAGGAATCCCGACTGTTGTCATGTGGCGGCTTCGTCCTCTTCTCTTCTTGCGATATATACCTCAGTATAATGGACAAGGAGAGGAGAGGCGGTGGGTCCATCAGCGACGGTCGAACTATTAGTGTGAGAGAGTGTCCACCAACATATATACACCACCATATCAATTTGAGAGAGTGCACACCAACACAGGATGAGATCTGAGAGTTAATTAAGGCAAGCCTCGGCAGACCGATAGTCAACCGATATTGAATTTGGTCTATGTGGACAGGTGGGTATGTTATTGCAGGGAACCCCTCCTAGCGTTTATTATTTTTCCGGAATGATGATTCATTTCCGTTCAAGCAAATTTCAGGCGCTCAATATGTCTTATTTTAATAATGGTCATGCCGAATTTTTGAATCATGAACACATGAAATGTGTGATGACGATATGATCCCTGAGTGTGAACTCTACGGTGAAGATTACGGTTTGTGCAACTAGCTGCCTCACCTGCGAGACGACATGTTCTTCACCATCAAGCTTGACGAGACATTCATTGTTTCTACGGTACGCAACGATGACAAGTGTTTTTTCGTAATTAAGCATGACTTATGTTTCTTTGCTTCAACATGTAATTTCCGTTTTATACAATTTGACTAGTTCATCCCCTGCCATGCAATACGGTATGTCTTCGAGAGGCTCAGTTTCGAGGACCACCAAAGTATGGATACCAGGAGAGCTAACCTGAGGACTAAACATGGTCACTCATTTTTGGTCAAAGTAATGAATGCAGTTAATAACAAAGAATTAGGGTGCTCAAATTGGGAAGCTCTTTGCAAGGCATATGGATTGTAGGAGGATATGGAAATAACCTTCGATCTTTGTCCTGAAGATCATATTGAAGGTAACATCGACATTTGGGTGGATGTCAATATGCTTCCTATTTTAGCTCCATGTGAGTTTGTCAACCATGCATATTTGTCAAGTAATTTGCATTCTATATTTAAAAATAGTTGGTGTTCATCCATACTATTTTTTTAATTTATAATTTACAAATTATCTCGTTTCTTTGAGTGAAACATGGAAAATAGTTGACATGACACACTACACTTATGGATCACATCTAACTTCTGAGGAGAAGGATGTTGTTATCAACTTTGTTATTGGTGTCCTATTTGGCAGGGACAACTTTCCGTATAGTTTGGGAACTGCCCAAATTATAGAAAGTACATGCCACTAGTGCATAGGTTTTTTGACGCCAAAATATCTTGGTAAGAATTATTAAGTACACTACTATTGCGTAAATGGTGTTGATTACATTGCTAACTAGGCTATTAGTTTGCTCTTCAACACAAACTGCCAAATGATGGTGTGCCTCCGTTGATGCATGGCGAAGGTTATATGACAATTAAAAGCCCTATGAGGCCCCAGTTCTCTTTTTCATACTCGACTGAGCGCAAACCATAAAGATGGCTCCAAATTGAAGCATGGGGACAAATAAAGAAGGATCGCAAGCCACAAGTTGGAGAACATTGGATCTCTTTGCTTCATCATGGAGACATAGGTGTTATTCTGTTTCATGTCATTTTACCTAGGAGGGAGGGCTAGGTCCTATGAGATAGAAGTTTTTCTGGTTTATATTAACTTGCATGATCGATTAGGATGATTACTATTATGATGTTTTTCTGTTTTATGAGATTTTTACTTGGTATGATTAAGATGATGATGAGCCGTTAGATGAGTAAGATGATGATGAGTTATATGACATATATTTGATTAAGGTGGATGGATTCAAGTGATCATGTTGAATTAGAGGATATGATGTTGTGATCGCAACATCATATTTTCCTCTAATTCAACATGATCACTTGCACTTTAATCTAAATGTAGTTGCTGGCACAATAATTATTGATGTTGTATATTAATATGTGTAACCGTGTGTAAATACAACAAAAATATTAAAAAGGAATATGTGCATTTAACAGTGGCGCGGGTTAAAGAAGCGCACTACTGATAACTATGTTAGCAGTAGCGCTGGTTAAGAGGCACTACTGCTAAACTTTAGCTGTAGCGCTGGCTAACCAACGCTACTACTAAATATTAGTTGTAGCACAGTAGTAGTAGCGCGGTCACCCGCGCTACTGATACACCTAAAACCCGTGCTATTGCTAGGCTTTTCCCTAGTAGTGGTTGTTCATTTACATATGATCATAGAGTGGTGCTCACTTTGTACCCTACTTGGTGAGCTTACCAATACTATTACACCTTACACACATTCACATCGCGCACATCAACGCCACATCACTGCTATGACGATGAACTGGAGGAAAATGATGCAGTTCTTCAGCCCTAACGGTCGATCCACCTTGACAACCTCAACCTGGCTGCAAGAATGCCCTCGTACATACTTGGAGTAAGCATCTTCTGCCATCTGCCTAGTCTTAAACCCTCCTCTATGGTTGTTGTTAACATACCTTGAAAATTGTTTGTTGCAAGCTTCCCATGAACTATAAACCCCTGGAACCATACCTTCGAACACCACATACCACTTGCCCTGGCAGTGCAAACGAGCAATAAGTTCAAGCAACAAGCATTGGAACACACAAATATCAAGTGTTGAAGAACTCTAGGAGCAACCAATTGAGAAGAAGAGCATTAGTAAGCATGCATGAGCTCAGGAGTATCAACGTTGATGATGTCTGGATACTCCTAGGTGTCTGGATACCCCGGCATTGGCGAGCCCAGCGGCTGACCACAGCCCATGGCATGCTTGCCGGTTGCCAGCCTGAAGGAGAAGATCTGCTGCATCTAGTGGTCGTTCTGGATAGGGATGTTGAGGAACGCTGCATCCTTGGGGTGAGCCTAGGAAGAAATAGGGCCAATAGGTTAGTTAGTATGCCAATGGTTCGTATGCATAAACTGCTGGTTTGTTAGAATGGCATGGTTTAAGAGCTAACCGCGACGTGGACTTGGTAGTGCTTTGCCTCCAGAAGGATCGAGCAGGTTACCTCATCCCAGGAAGCACCGCTGAGGTCTTTGAGCTTGGATGCGGTGATCCACATCGCTCTTCACTTCCTCAGGTGGTTGGACACCTAGGTCTAGGTGACATCCTATCCATAGAAGTTGAACACCTGCTTTGCAACAAGGTTCAAGTGCACCTCCTTGAAGCTTGAAGCCCTCACCCCACTAGCTATTATCTCACACATCTTGTTAAGCACAAAAGTGAAGAGGAACGGCTGCCATTTCATGTTGTTCCCCCTGTCATCCTTCTTCTCCTTTGTGGGTGCCTTTTGAGGAGCAACATGAGCAACAACATTAGGCTAAGCTAGCACAAATGGAGGAACCATAGGCGGCACCTCGAAAACATCTGAATCAGGAGGCATTTGTTCCATAGGAGGCTGGAAGTCCTCGATGTATGACACTGGGATCTGGCTCTCGTACAACATGAGGGCCTGACTAAACTCTTGCGTTTGCATGGTCATGTCCTACAAACGTAAGCGTCATCAACACCACAAGACACTACGCATGGATAATAGGAACTAGCAATACAACATGGACAAATCGAAGTAGCAGTAACACATGCACACATGGCTGATCTAGTTGAAGACAACACAAGCATACCATGGCTCAATACAGCATAAAAAAACTAATCATGGACAACAGAGCAGTAATCATGGACACATCGATGATATTGTTGAACACTTGCACACTAGCATTCCATCGATCCATCCATGACCACTAGCTACCAACACTTGCCCACATGGAAACAACCCCTAGAATGCTCCAAATTCATCACAAAACTAGCTACTACAACATCACAGTCAAACAGATCGGGCGACCTAACCCTAGCACATGGACAGATCTAGCTAGAACTGGTATAGAGGAGGTGGTTGTTGAACTTACAAACACCATCAGAACGACCATAGAGGAGGTGTCTAGCACGTCGGAGAGGAGAAGGAGTCGACCCGTCGTCGTAGTCAACCGGTTGTCGTAGTGGATCCATGCCGGAGGGAAAGCTTGATAGGGGGGAATGGTGGCGAGAGGTTTGCCGCGCTGGTCACCCTCAATAAATAGGGCGACCGAATCGGCGGACGGTGACTCCAATTCGTCCTGCCACTTTTTCGAAGATGCGCCATCACTCCCGTCATATCCCTCCCCTGCACGGCACGGTGCGGCGTTCCACTCCCGTACATCGCTTGGTCCTGGCTGAGGGGTGCTTTGAGGTTCATGCTATGCAGGCCAAACAGTAAACAAAGATATCCAAACATCCCATTTTCATGCCGCACGGGCCTGGCCCGACCTAATACAGGCTACCAAAAGCATCCCTGGCCTCCGAATCCAGCTCCTTTTGAAGACTCATGCGGGTTCCTTCGAGCCCACGTACCAGGACATCAGGAAGCCCCAAGCATGCAATTGCAAGACGTGACGCGCCACCCAGGTGCACACGATATGACCTCCCATCAACCTGCATTTCTTGTAGGAGCGGTGGCCTCCTGCATCCACTTCGCCAGTGGAGCCGACTGTTGGAAATATGCCCTAGAGGCAATAAATAAAGAGTTTAATATTATATTTACTTGTTCATGATAATTTTTTATTATGCATGCTAAAATTGTATTATTGGAAACATGGATACATGTGTGGATACATAGACAGACACAATGTCCCTAGTATGCCTCTAGTGAACTATCTCATTGATTGAAAGATGGTTAAGGTTTCCTAGCCATGGACATGAGATGTCATTTGATAACGGGATCACATCATTAGGAGAATGATGTGATGGACAAGACCCAAACTACAAACGTAGCTTATGATTGTGTTCGTTTATTGCTACTGTTTTCTGCATGTCAAGTATATGTTCCTATGACCATGAGATCATGCAACTCACGGACATCGGAGGAGTGACTTGTGTGTATCAAACGTCGCAACGTAACTAGGTGACTATAAAGGTGCTCTACAGGTGTCTCCGAGGGTGTCTGTTGAGTTGGCATGGATCAATACTGGGATTTGTTACTCCGTGTGACGGAGAGGTATCTCAGGGCCCACTCGGTAATACAACATCACAATAAGCCTTGCAAGCAATGTGACTAAGTGTTAGTTATGGGATCTTGTATTACGGAACAAGGAATGAGACTTGCAAGTAATGAGGTTGAACTAGGTATGGAGATACCGACGATCGAATCTCGGGCAAGTAACATACCGAAGAACAAAGGGAACATCATACGGGATTAACTGAATCCTTGACATAGAGGTTCAATTGATAAAGATCTTCGTAAAATATGTAGGAACCAATATGGACATCTAGGTCCCGCCATTGGTTATTGACCGTAGAGGTGTCTCAGTCATGTCTACATAGTTCTCGAACCCATAGGGTCTACACACTTAAGGTTTGGTGACGTTTCGGTAGTATAGAGTTATGTATGGTGGTGACCGAAGTTTGTTCGGAGTCTCGGATGAGATACCAGACGTCACGAGGATCTACAGAATGGTCTGGAGGTAAAGATTCATATATAGGAAGTCCTGTTTTGGTCGCCGGAAAAGTTTCGGGCTCATCGGCAGTGTACTGGGAGTGCCGGTAGTGTACCGGGAGGCCTCCGGGAGGAGTATTTCGACCCAAGAGGCTACATGGTCTGTGGGAGAGTGGAAACGAACCCTTAGTGGGCTGGTGGAACAACCACAAGAGGCCCATGCGGCTGGAAGAAAAGAGTCCTAAGAGAAAAAGTGGAAAAAGGCAAAAAGAGGGTGAATCCTACTCCTACTAGGATTAGAGATGGACTCCACCTCCACCCTTGCTTCGGCCGACTCCTTGGTGGCTTGACCCTTGGGCCAAGCCACCTCCTCTCTTCCTCCTATATATAATGGTGGTATTGAGGGTTTTTGCACTAATTTTACAGCCACGTGCTACCCGTTCCTCCAGTGCATAGTTTCTCCTCTAGATCGGATTTCTGCAGTGCTTAGGCAAACCCCTGCCAGAATTGCTCCACCACCATCGCTGGAGCGCTGTCACGCTGCCAGCAAACTCTTCTACCTCTCCAGTATCTCTTGCTGGCTCAAGACGAAGGAGATCATCATCAAGCTGTACGTGTGCTGAACGCGGAGGTGCTGTCCGTTCGGCGCTAGATCGGAAGGATCGTGATCAAGTTCGTGGGACGGATCGTGATCAAGTTCATGGGATGGATCGTGATCAAGTTCGTGGGACGGATCGTGATCAAGTTCGTGGGATAGATCGTGATTAGATCGCGGGATGGATCGTGATTGGATCATGGGACGCACGGTGATTTGGATCGCGAAGACGTTCGACTACACCAACCGCGTTTCTTAACGCTTCCCGCTTAGAGATCTACAAGGGTATGTAGATCCACTCTCCCTCTCGTAGATGCTCATCACCATGGATAGATCTGCGTGTGCATAGGAAATTTTTTGTTTCCCATGCAACGTTCCCCAACAGTGGCATCATGAGCTAGGTCTATGTGTAGATGAGATCTCGAGTAGAACACAAAAGGTTTGTGGGCGTTGATGCTTAGATTGCTTCCTCCCTTGGTCGTATTTTGGTTCAGCGGTATTGTGAGATGAAGCAGCTCGGACCAACATTACTCATACGCTTATGAGAGACCGGTTCCCTCGATGCAACTTGTTGCCTAGATGGCTTGCGGGTGACAGTCTCTCTCACTTTAGTTTGATCGGATTCGACAAAGGCGGTCCTTGAGAAGGTTGAAAAGCAAATTATGTATCACCGTTGCGGTTTATGCATAGGTGAGAATCGTTCTTGCTAGAAACCCGTAGAAGCCACGTAAAACATGCAAAAAAAATTAGAGGACCTCTAACTTGTTTTTACAGAGTATGTTGTGATGTGATATGGCCAATTACATGATGTGATATATGTGTTGTATGAGATGATCATGTGATGTATAGATTATCATGACTAGCATGTCGATGAGTACGGCAACCGGCAGGAGCCATAGGGTTGTCTTTAATTATTGTATGACCTACGTGTCAATCATTACGCGGTATGTAATGCTTTACTTTATCGCTAAACGGTAGCAATAGTAGTAGAAGCATGCAGGGCGTGACAACCCCGATGGTGACACGTTGACGGAGATCAAGATGATGGAGATCATGGTGTCGTGCCGGTGATGATGGAGATCATGCCGGTGCTTGCAAGATGGAGATCTAAAGCACAAGTTCATGGCCATATCATGTCACTTATGAATTGCATGTGATGTTAATCCTTTTATGCACCTTGTTTTTCTTAGTACGACGGTAGCATTATAAGGTGATCCCTCACTTAAATTTCAAGATGAATTGAGTTCTCCCCGAGTGTGCACCGTTGCGAAAGTTCGTCGTGTTGAGACACCACGTGATGATTGGGTGTGATAGATTCTACATTCACATACAACGGGTGCAAGCCAGTGTTGCACACGCAGAACACTCGGGTTAAACTTGACGAGCCTAGCATGTATAGACATGGCCTCGGAACACAAGAGACCAAAAGGTTGAACACGAGTCATATAGTAGATATGATCAACATAATGATGTTCACCATTGAAGCCACCTCAACCCACATGATGATCGGACTTGAGTAGGTGGAATTGGATCATGTGACACTCAGATGATCCGAGGGATGTCAATTTGAGTGGGAGCTTTGGTAATTTGATTAAGTAAACTCATTATCTTGAACAATAGTCTAAGTGAACTTTGCATAGTTATGTTGTAGATCAATGGCTCGCGCAGTAGCACCCCTCAATTTTAATGCGTTCCTATAGAAAGCTAAGTTGAAAGATGATGGAAGTAACTTTGTTGACTGGGCCCGTAATCTGAGGATTATCCTCACGGCTTCCCAGAAATCATATGTCCTTGATGCACCGCTTGGTGACCAACCAGAAGACATGACCTCCAAAGACGTTAAGAACGCTTGGGAGGCACGTACTAGAGATTACTCAATAGTTCAGTGTGCGATATTGTATGGCTTAGAACTAGGACTTCAAAGACGTTTTGAACGTCATGGAGCATATGAAATGTTCCAGGAGTTGAAATTTATCTTTCAGAAGAATGCCCGGATCAAGAGGTATGAAACCTCCGATATGTTCTATGCTTGCAAGATGGAGGAGAACGGGAATATCAGTGAACATATACTCAGAATGTCTGGGTATTCAACTCGTCTAGCGGAGTTGGGAATTTCCCTTCCGCCAGAGGCGATCATTGACAGAATTATTCAATCACTGCCACCTAGTTACAAGAGCTTTGTGATGAACTATAACATGCATGGGATGAACAAGTCAGTCGCCGAGCTGTTTGCGATGCTAAAAGTCGCTGAGTCTTAAATCCAGAAAGAACATCAAGTGTTGATGGTCAATAAAACCACTAGTTTCAAAAAAATGGCAAAGTCAAGGGCAAGGGCAAGAAGGGTAAAACCAAGAAAGATGGCAAAGCAGTTGCTACTCCTATAAAGAAGCCCAAGCATGGATTCAAGCCAGAAAATAAGTGCTTTCATTGCAAGGGAACTGGTCACTGGAAGCGAAACTGCCCCAAGTACCTGGCTGACAAGAAGGCGGCCAACGACAAACAAGGTATATATGATATACATGTTATTGATGTGTACCTTACTAGCTCTCGTAGTAGTGCCTGGGTATTTGATACCGGTTTGGTTGCTCACATTCGCAACTCAAAGCAGGAACTACGGAATAAATGAAGGCTGGCAAAGGACGAAGTGACGATGCACGTGGGAAATGGTTCCAAGGTTGATGTGATCACCGTCGGCATGCTCTCTCTTCGATTACCATCGGGATTAGTGATGAACCTGAATAATTGTTATGTAGTGTGTGCGTTAAGCATGAACATTATATTTGGATCTTGTTTATTGCGAGATAATTACTCATTTAAATCAGAGAATAAAGGTTGTTCTATTTATATGAGTAATATCTTTTATGGTCATGCACCCAACGTTAGGGGTTTATTCATATTGAATCTTGATAGTGATGACACACATGTTCATAACATTGATGCCAAAAGATGTAGAGTTGATAATGATAGTACCACTTTCTTGTGGCACTGCCGTTTAGGTCATATTGGTGTAAAACGCATGAGAAAGCTCCATGCTGATGGACTTTTGGAGTCACTTGATTTTGAATTACTTGACACATGTGAACCATGCCTCATGGGCAAGATGACTAAAACGCCGTTCTCTGGAACAATGGAACGGGCGAGTGACTTATTGGAAGTCATACATACTGATGTGTGTGGTCCAATGAATGTTACAGCGCGTGGTGGATATCGTTATTTTCTCACCTTCACTGATGACTTAAGTAGATATGGGTATATTTACTTAATGAAACACAAGTCTGAAACGTTTGAAAAGTTCATGCAATTTCAGAGTGAAGTTGAGAATCATCATAAAAAGAATATTAAGTTCCTGCGATCTGATCGAGGAGGTGAATATCTGAGTTATGAGTTTGGCAGTCACTTAAGACAGTGTGGAATTGTTTCGCAGTTGACACCGCCCAGAACACCATAGCGTAATGGTGTGTCTGAACGTCGTAATCGAAACTTATTTGATGTCTCTTGCTGATTTGCCACTATCATTTTCGGGTTATGCATTAGAGACATCTGCATTCACTTTAAATAGGGCACCATCAAAATCCGTTGAGACGACGCCATATGAACTGTGGTTTGGCAAGAAGCCAAAGTTGTCGTTTCTTAAAGTTTGGGGATGTGATGCATATGTCAAAAAGCTTCAGCCTGAAAAGCTGGAACCCAAAGAGGAGAAATGCGTCTTCATAGGATACCCTAAAGAGACAGTCGGGTATACCTTCTATCTCAGATCTGAAGGCAAAGTGTTTGTCGCTAAGAACGGAACATTTCTTGAGCAATAGTTTCTCTCAAAAGAATTGCGTGGGAGGAAAATAGAGCTTGATGAGGTTATTGAACCTTTACTTCAACCAGAAAGTAACACAACGCAGAGTGATGTTTCTGTGGAAACTACGACAGTAGAAGAGGAAGTTAATGATGATGATCATGAAGCTTCGGATCAAGCTGCTATTGAATCTCGTAGGTCGACAAGGCCACGTACTACCCCTGAGTAGTAGGACAACCCTGTCTCTGAGGTCATGTTGTTGGACAACAATGAACCTACGAGCTATGGAGGAGCAGTGATGGGCCCGGATTCCGAGAAATGGTTAGAGGCCTTGAAATCTCAGATGGGATCCATGTATGAAAACCAAGTATGGACTTTGGAAGAATTACGTGAAGGGCGAGAGGGCATTCAGAACAAATGGATCTTTAAGAAGAAGACAGACGTGGACGGTAATTCAAAGTGCGTTATATCGACTAGAGGGAGTGAATAGGCGATTTTTACAAATTCATCACTTGAGGAATTTCAACTTTGAGGAATTTGAAATGTGATGAATAACTAGCAGCGGAATAAGTACTCAAGTGCATGAGGAACATAGTAACAGTATAGTCTTCATGATGAAATACAACATGCATAGATAGAGAGTAGCATGATAAAGGATAAGCAGCGATGAACAAGGCAACTTGAAGAATTTGAGGTGAGGAATTTGCAAAAGTCTCCAGTCAAATTCTTCAAACAGAAACAATCAATTTCATCAATAGGTTTATGAGGAAAAAGAGGTTGAGGAAATAGAACCAGGTAGCTCGATGAAGACGATGATTTGATGACCCAGTTCCAACTGTTGTGACAGTCGTACGTCTGGTTTGGAGCGGCCTGGTATTTAAACCAGAGGACACACAGTCCCAGGACACACAGTCCTTACCGTATTCTCCTTGAGCTAAGGTCACGCAGTCCTCGCCCAACACTCGTGGTAAGTCTTCAGGGTAGACATCCAAAACCCTCACAAACTGGTCACCGGGCGATCCACAATTTACTGCTGGATGCTCTAGACCAAGGTCACTTCGTGGTCCCCAATTGACTGTAGGAGCACTAGACCATGACGCCTAACCGTCTGGAGGATACACACTCCTCAAAGGTAACAAGCGTTGGTTCCACATAGGAATTTCTTCAGTGATGCTCAATCACTATGGGTTTTGTGGTTTGGTTGTGGGTTTTTTCCTCACTGATGATTTTCTCTCAAAGTCCTCGGAGGATGGGTTGCTCTAAAATGACAAGTGTCAGTTCTCTCTCAGAGCAGCCAACCAGCTAGTGGTTATGGGGGTTGGCTATTTATAGCCAGGATGAAACTTGACATGATAAGACATAAATTCCCCCAATGATATGACCGTTATGTGGATAAGAATGATTGGGGACAGCTGGCGCTAAGCACAGCAACAGTCGGAATTTCAAACTATGAAAGTCCTCAGCTTATCATGTTCCTCACTTGTAGGCAATTCGTACTGGCGAAATCCTAACTCCTCGGTCAGATCAATTTCCTTAGAGATTAGAAGAACTTCGTCTCTGTCACTGAAGAACTTTTCTGAACCATAAGAGATTTCCAAAGGCTTCACTCGAAGGATTGTATGGATTGAGGATTTGGGAGTTGAGCATCAGTTGGAAATTTTCCTTAGTATTACCTCAGCCCCCTTTAACAATACGGTGTTTCCTATGACTCAAATATAGGAAATGAAACTATGAAAACAAAAGTCTTCACGCTTCATATTCCTCGTTCATATCTTCAAGGTCACACCGACTTCTTCATTTTCAAAGTCTTCACACAGTCTTCACCAAAGTCTTCAGAAAGTCTTCAACAAAGTGTTCACTTGAAGACATACATTTTTAGGGGTCGATAATATCCAAATATGTCAAACTCCTCATCAACTTATAGAGCCTTTGTACACTCATAAACACATTAGTGCCTTAACCTATAAGTCTTCAATACACCAAAATCACTAAGGGGCACTAGATGCACTAACAATCTCCCCCTTTTTGGTGATTGATGACAAATAGGTTAAGTTTTCAACGGGGATAAACATATGAAGTGAAAGTACAGATTCTGAGAAATTTGATTGTAAGATATAGCAGAACTCCCCCTGAAGATGTGCATATTTGAGGAATTTGCTTAGGGCTGCAAATGCATATGGCAGGTTCAAAACATGGAGAACTCCCCCTATATCTTGTAATTCATACACGCATTTGAATATATGAAATGAAGAATTTGAAATGCGTGAGGAAAATGATGTCTGGCAAAATTCAGCATGCATGCATTAAGGTTTTTGAGGAAATAAACATGCGAGGAAATAGTTCAAAAGTGTGAGACCACCATCGGACTTAAGTTTACAACTCAATAACCAAAGACTTCAGAAGAGCGAGAGTTGTAACTTCAACAAAAATAGCCCATATATATAGACCCGCTTGAAGACTAACTCAAATTTTCTCCCCTTTGTCATCGAAGACCAAAAGGGAAGAAAAAGTGATGACTAACGCCTCATGAGGAATTTCATCTTGTTGAAGAAGGAGCGCCAGCGTTGTCGGGGTCGATTGTTGATGTAGGGCCAGCAGCAGTAACTTCAATGTCTTCATCTTCATCGCACTCGCGAGATGAAGAATACGAACTGGTGACCATCAGAGGAACTTGGACTTTCTTGAACTTCTTCTGAGGACAGCGAGCGAAGTCAGGATATTCCTCAAAGTTCAGCTCATCCAATTCTTTAGAAGGCATGTTGTGAGTTAGCACAGCCCAAGAGCGCTTGAGGTTTTCATGAGCATAATAGTGGTTCCTCTTGATAGTGTTCCGCGTCACAGTCATATTCTGCACAATATACCCAAGTTGACACTTTACCCACTTATGATTGCGATCGATGAAGACTTATAAGAAGTTCGCGATCAGTCATCAATCGAGGTGCACACTCTTTGGGAGCTGAGGCCTTTGCATCAGAGTCTTGTGTGGAAGTGTCATCGTTTGTTGAGAAGGAAGCGGCTTTGCGAAACTGTCCATCCAGGGGACGTGTTCCTTCATCAATAACAGACTTGCCTTTCCCTTCAATTGATGAAATTGTACTCTTGATGACTTCAACGGGTGGTAGGAAACTGAAGTGATTCTGGAAATCAGCTTTGTGGTGCATTGAGGACTTATCCCTGATGAATTTCATAATCCATGGTGCATATGGCTTCTGCTCAAATGGAGCGATAGCTGCACTGGCCAAAGTCCTCATGAAGAAGTCATGTAAGTTAATGGGAATACCATGTATGATATTGAAGAGCACATTCTTCATGATTCCTTCAACTTCTTCTTTCTCAGAGTTATGGCCTTTCTGAGGACACAGTGTTTTTGTCAGGATGCGATAGACTGTGCAAGGCACATAGAGCAGATCCTTCACTAAGAAGTCTTGGCGTTGAGGCTTTCCAGGTGGCAATGTCTTCATCAGCACATTCATCAGTTGATTGGGTAGAGGAGATTCATCAAACAACTTGCAGGCTTCATCTGAGGGAATTTGTACTGGGACAAACTGAAGCAATTCAGAGGCTTGAGCAGTGAAGTGTGTTGTGCCAGTCATCCAGTCCAATATCCAAGAGTTGATGTCTGAGGAATCTCCGTTGATATGCAATGTGGCATAGAACTGAAGAATAAGTTCTTCATTCCAGTAGCAGATGTCGACACAGAATGGAAGAATGCGTGCCTCATGAAGAACTTCGAGCACCGGTATGAATGATGGAATGGTTTCCATGTCAGCATGAGGAATTTGGTGGTGCTCGAAGAATATCTTCTTCTCACAAAGAATAGATGCATAGTAGTTGAGTTGCGTTACAGTCCAGAATCTGTTGCGTCCTCCTCTTGCAGAGTCATAGGGATTTGGACATGTGAAGAACATGTGCTCACTAAAGAAATTTCTTGTCAGGAATTTGGGGCACGCTGAGCCTTTCAATGGCATCTTGGGCTTCGGTTGAAGATTTGGCATGTACGCCCCTTGATCTCCGTTGGCATGGAAGGAACAACATACTGAGTGATTTGAAGAGCTGGTTCCTCAGCAGTGGTCGGAGCATCAATTTCCTCAGCTGTTGTAGCTGGAATTTTTTCAGGGTCTGGAAGGTATAGGTGTTCAGAGTCTTCAGGTATTTCTTCAGTCTGTGCAGGTGACCGAGGAATCAACATCAGAGGAGTTGCCATTGGTGAATTGGGATTTGCAGATTCCCAATATTCATCATTGATGACTGGAGTGGTGTCACCAATGTCAACGTCTTCATCAATGTCTTCGCCAGCTTCCTCAGCAGTTACCAGAAGCTGGAGCGATGATACCTTGGGGGTTGATGCAGTATCTTCGATGACAATTTCCTCATCAAGAGGCTCTAAGGAAGCAGCCAAATGATTCTCTTCTTCTTGAGGAATGTCATATGCTTCCCCGATTGGCACAATAGCATAGGCTGGTGCCGAGGAAATTGGAGTTGCATAAAGTGGCGTTGCTGAGGAACTTGTCAAAGTTTTCAACTTCTTCAACATGGGGGCTTCAAAAGTTGATGCTTTTCTTTTGAGGGGATTTTCCTCAGCAGTAGCAGTTTCTTCAGGAACGACTAATGCAGCCGCCCTGGGTGGTTCAGTTTCTTCAGGCACAACATTGGAGGTTGCCTTGGCATGTTCATCAGTGGTCTGAGTTTCCTCAGCAGCACTGGCAGTTGCTTCTGGTGCAGAAGCATTTCCTACTGCAGTTTCATCAGGCCGAGCATTTTCATCAGCTGCCTAAGGAGTTTCATCTACACTCCGAGCAATTTCTTCAGACTGAGGCATTTGTGGTTGCGATCGAGCTGCAACCCTGGTGTTGTGATCCTTTACAGCTGCTTGAGCAGCCCTGACGAGTGTGACCTTGGTGCCCTTCCATTCAGCATCATATTTTTGTTGATCCAAAGAGAGAGAGCGAATCTCAGAATGAACTGTGACGAGTTGATTTGGGGTCAAATTCATCACATTTTCGCGCAAAAACTTTTCTTTGTGAGTCTTGTTCCACTTAGCTCTCTGAGCTTGCTCTCTCTTCCATTGTTCTTCAGAGATGAAGTGGGTGAGGACATGATCCACTTCAGGAGGCAGATTCATTGAAGAAAGTGGGGTGCTTGGGTCTTCATGCCATATGTCGATGAAGTTGAGGATCATCTTGGGATCCAACATGAGAGTAACAGAGCTCCCCTTTGCTCTAGCAGCCCTGTGCTGACTTTGTCTGATGATTTCTACCAATTCTTCATCATCAGCTTCATCATCATCTTCATCATTACCCTCTGAAGAATCTGAGGGGATTGTAACCAGAGCCTTGCTGGTGTGAGGACTTGGTCTTTGACCACGTTCGGCTGTCTTCTTTAGTTTAAGTGCAGAGGGACTGGTTGAAGACTTTGTAGTTGTGGAGGGGCTTGTAGTGAGCTTTGGAACTTTGGTGAAACCCTCAGTCCTTTTGCATGTTGATAGATGCACTGGGGTTGAGGACTTTGTAGCTGTTGCAGATGACTGAGCAGCAATAGTTCCAGGTGTACAAGGTTTTCTGGGCTAAGGCCTTTGACCTTGAGGAATTTGTACTGAGGATTTTGATGTTGAAGAAACAATCTTCAGAGCAAGTTTCTTTACCATCTTCTTCGGATAGCAGAAGCTCCGACAGAGGCAATAGCAGCAGAATCCTCGTTGAATTTCTTCACTCCCTCTTTGGCTTTCCTCGCCAACTTGGCTTGTTGCTTCTCCCACATGTCAGGAAAGTCCTCACCAGTCTTGAGGCTAGTTGGATCAGCAATTTGGTTTGGAGCAAGAGGAGGCCTGCCACAAGGTGGTTTCACAGCGAATTTCATCATGTATTTTGCAGTTACATAACGATATTCTCTCCATTCTTTGGCCCATCTCCTCTCAATCTTCTGCAGACGGATCTTCCTCTGCTTGGTCATCTCCTTTCCATGTGTTTCTTCATCAGGTGTGCAATATTCATCATACATATCCTTAGGGATCTCAAATGCAGTGTGCACATCTGGCTTCTTCCCTCCTTTCTGAGGTTTCTTTCCATCAAACATTTTCTTCACTTGAGGATTATGAACTCTTCAAGATTCTGAAGAGGTACACAGTTTTTCTTCAAGTAGCGCTGCAAATGAGTTAAGTTGATGAGAACCTAGTGATTCATCAGCGGGCATGTTGTACCTGTGAACAGAGTATAGGTGCGAGGAATTTGAAGAGGTCATATGCATTCTCAGATAATTAAAAAAAATAGGTGTGAGGAATTTGATCATGGTTGTCTTGAGGAGTTTCACTAGGTGTTCTTTGCCTTAGGTTCCAGAGTTGTCCAAATTTGAGAATTCACACAATTGAGGAATCTTGAATAAAATCATTACTTAGGGAAAATCATCAAGTATGAGGAGATGAAAGATGCTTGAGAGTTGGATTTATAACATATAAACACCTTTTGAGGAATATAAAGAGCATTTGAGGATCAAACAAGGGTAGTAAAAGTAAATTTTATTTACCCTGGTGAAGAACACGACGAACTTAGAGATGAGATTGGGAAGTTCATGCGTTCAGATCTCCCACGCCCTAGCTTGGTAGAGGGAGACACCTACAGCGGCGGTGGGATGAGGATTTCTACGGCCGGTGCGAGTATGGCGACGACGAGGTTGACGCAGTGAAGCTCTTCCTCACCGGCGACGATGACTTTAGCAGCGGCGCTAGGTTGGAGCTCGGGAGAGGTATGAGATGCGGAGTAACCGAGCACAGTTGATGGGAAGGGGGCATTTATAGAGGAAGTGAAAACTAATCCGCCTAAAGATTTTGGACATGATTGCCCCTGACCTTTCCTCTCCACGCGACAGGTGTCACCCACGATCTGGGTAGTGGAGATTGTGAAGGATCGTGGGTTATCCAGGCATGGGAATCGGAACTGTTTGAGCGGGAAATGCCGAAAATTTTGGTAGTGAAGATTTCAAAGTTTTCGTTCGCAAATTCTTCATCTGTCAAGGACACAGTGAAGACTTTGAACGAGTTTCAAAATAGAACGCATATGAAGAATTTGTGAACAGACTTGGTTGAGTTTACCATAGAGGGGAAAAGGGGTCCGATCACATTCACTTAGATGAAAATCAACTTGAAGAATTAACAATAAGTGAATGCTGTTGAGGACATTGAAAACTCAAATATAAATATATATATATATATATGTATAGTCAATGAAGAACATGAGTTTCAAAGTTTGAAGAATTTGAAAAGTTGAGGAATTTAAAATCTTGAGGAATTTGATAGTTTGAAGAATTTGCAAAAATAACGAAATGCTCAATTTTGAAGAATTTCAACTTTTGGTTGGTGGCGTAACCCACCGTATAAGAATGATGATTTCAGACACCGCGTACACTTGTCATAGAGTTTTGAGAATCAAATTCTTCGTTAATTTCTTCACACTTAGAGAGTTATTCTTCATTGATTGAAGAAAAACGTTACTTCGTGTGTTGCACATCTAAGTCATCAATTTTGCATAAGTGTTAGGATGTGTGTTCTTCATCAAAGAACATTCGAGTATTCTAAGATATTTAGCTCACACCGCAACTTGCAAAATCTCTTTTCATTCAAGGGCTTTGTGAAGATATCGGCCAGTTGTTCTTCGGTGGGAATGTGATTGATGGAGATGTCGCCCTTGAGTACATGATCTCGAAGAAAGTGATGACGAATCTGGATGTGCTTGGTCTTGGAGTGCTGAACTGGGTTGTATGCAATCTTGATGGCACTCTCGTTGTCGCAGTAAAGAGGCACATTCTTCAGCTTGATGTCGTAGTCCTTGAGGGTTTGCTTCATCCATAGTAACTGAGCACAACACGAGCCAGCAGCAATGTACTCAGCTTCTGCAGTAGAGAGTGAAACACCATTCTGCTTCTTCGAGGACCAACAGCCTAAGGATCATCCGAGGAAATGACATGTGCCTGAGGTTGACTTGCGATCCACACGATCTCCAGCATAGTCAGCATCAGAGTATCCGACGAGGTGAAGATTTGAGCCCTTGGGATACCACAATCCAAGTGTTGGTGTGTGAGCTAAGTATCGAAGAATATGTTTCACAGCCTTATGGTGTGATTCCTTCGGTGTTGCTTGGAATCGAGCACACATGCAAACACTTAGCATTATATCAGGCCTAGATGCACATAGGTACAATAAGGAGCTAATCATGGAGCGGTATACCTTCTGATCAAAATCTTTACCATTTTCATCAGTGCAGAGGTGGCCTTTTGAAGGCATTGGAGTTTTGACGCCTTTGCAATCTTGCATGTCGAATTTCCTCGGAACATCTTTGAGGTATTTCTCTTGTGAGATGAAGATGCCATTGTCTTGCTGACGAATTTGAAGACCTAAGAAGAATTTCAACTCTCCCATCATAGACATTTGATATTCTTCACTCATCATATAGGCAAATTCATCACTGTAACGTTTGTCAGTACATCCAAAGATAATATCATCAACATATATTTGGCATATGAACTGTTCATTGTCATAGGATTTCGTGAAAAGATTAGGGTCAAGTGAACCGGGTTTGAAGCCTTTCTTCATGAGGAATTCCTTCAGAGTGTCGTACCACGCCCGAGGGGCCTGCTTGAGGCCATAAAGGGCCTTGTTTAGTCTGAAGACTTTGTCAGGATCCTTAGGGTCTTCAAAACCTGGGGGTTGAGCAACATATACTTCTTCCTCAAGCTTACCATTGAGTAATGCACTTTTTACATCCATTTGATATAAGATGATATTATGATGGTTAGCATAAGCTAGTAATATGCGAATAGCCTCAAGTCTAGCAACAGGTGCAAACGTTTCATCAAAGTCAATTCCTTCAACCTGTGTATAGCCTTGGGCTACAAGGCGAGCCTTATTCCTCACCGCGAGACCATTTTCATCTTGCTTGTTGCGATAGATCCACTTGGTACCTATGATGTTATGGTTGCGAGGATCTGGTCGCTTGACAAGTTCCCACACGTTGTTGAGCTTGAACTGATGCAATTCCTCTTGCATAGCTTGAATCCACTCTGGCTCGTTGAATGGTTCATCAACTTTGGTGGGCTCTATGATAGAGACAAAGGCAAAGTGACCACAAAAGTTAGTTAGATGTGAAGATTTTGAGCGTGTGAGAGGACCTGGTGCATTGATGTCATCGATGATTTTGTCAATCTGCACTTCATTTGCTACTCTTGGATGAGCAGGTTGAGGAGGCTGAGGATTTTCATCTGCACCATTTTCTTCAGGTATATCAACATGAGAGTCTTCATTTGTTGGAATGATTTCCTCAGTGGGTATGACATCTTCTGTTGCCTTCAACTTGATGAATTCCTTAGGAGATTGTTCATCTAACACAGAAGGCAAGTGCTCTCTTTGCGAGCCATTAGTTTCATCGAACCGCACATCTACAGTTTCAACCACCTTGTGATGGTAGGTGTTGAATACTTTGTAGGTTTGCGAGTCCTTTCCATAACCAAGCATAAAACCTTCATGTCCTTTCGGTGCAAACTTAGAACTGTGGTAAGGATCTCTGATCCAGCATTTTGCACCGAAGACTTTGAGATAACTTACATTGGGTTTCTTGCCTGTCACGAGCTCATATGAAGTCTTCTTGAGGAATTTTTGAAGATATACCCTGTTGATGATGTGGCATGCAGTATCAATTGCTTCAGGCCAGAAGCGACGAGGGGTTTTGTATTCGTCAAGCATGGTGCGAGCCATCTCAACAAGCGTCCCGTTTTTGCGCTCCATGATGCCATTCTGTTGGAAATGCCCTAGAGGCAATAAATAAAGTGTTTATTATTATATTTCCTTGTTCATGATAATTGTTAATTGTCCATGCTAGAATTGTATTAAATGGAAACATGGATACATGTGTGGATAAATAGACAAACACAATGTCCCTAGTATGCCTCTAGTGAACTAGCTCATTGATTAAAAGATGGTTAAGGTTTCCTAGCCATGGACATGAGATGTCATTTGATAACGGGGTCACATCATTGGGAGAATGATGTGGTGGACAAGACCCAAACTACAAATGTAGCATATGATCGTGTCAGTTTATTGCTACTGTTTTCTGCATGTCAAGCATATGTTCCTATGACCATGAGATCATGCAACTCACAGATATCGGAGGAGTACCTTGTGTGTATCAAACGTCGCAACGTAACTGGGTGACTATAAAGGTGCTCTACAGATGTCTCCGAGGGTGTCTGTTGAGTTGGCATGGATCGAGACTGGGATTTGTTACTCCATGTGATGGAGAGGTATCTCAGGGCCCACTCGGTAATACAACATCACAATGAGCCTTGCAAGCAATGTGACTAATTGTTAGTTGCGGGATCTTGCATTACGGAATGAGTAAAGAGACTTGCCGGTAACGAGATTGAACTAGGTATGGAGATACCGACGATCGAATCTCGGGCAAGTAACATACCGAAGAACAAAGGGAATATTATACGGGATTAACTAAATCCTTGACATAGAGGTTCGACTGATAAAGATCTTCGTAGAATATGTAGGAACCAATGTGGATGTCCAGGTCCCGCCATTGGTTATTGACCGTAGATGTGTTTCGGTCATGTCTACATAGTTCTCGAACCCGCAGGGTCTGCACACTTAAGGTTTGGTGACGTTACGGTAATGTAGAGTTATGTATGGTGGTGACCGAAGGTTGTTCGGAGTCCCGGATGAGTTCCCGGACGTCACGAGGAGCTCCGGAATGGTCCGAAGGTAAAGATTCATATATAGGATGTCCCAGTTTGGTCGCCGGAAAAGTTTCGGGCTCATCGGTAGTGTACCGGGAGTGCCGGTAGTGTACCAGGAGACCTCCGGGAAGGGTATTTCGACCCTAGAGGGTCCATGGGCTGTGGGAGAATAATAACCAGCCCTTAGTGGGCTGGTGGAACAGCCACAAAAGGCCAATGGCACCAGGAGGAAAAAGGCCTAAAGAAAAAGGTGAAAAAAGGGCCAATAGGGAGCAATCCTAGTCCAACTAGGATTGGAGGAGGAGTAGGATTCCTCCTCCTTTGCTTCGGCCGAAGCCTCCTTGGCTTGGAGGCAAGGCTGCCTCTCCTCCTCCCTCCCTCCTATATATACTAGTGGATTGCTAGGGTTTTGCATAGTTTTTACGGCCACGTGCTACCCGTTCCACCGGTGCTCCTCTAGATCGGTTTTCCGCAGCGCTTAGGCGAAGCCCTGCCGGAATAGCTCCACTACCATCGCCGGAGCGCCGTTACGCTGCCGGTGAACTCTTCGTTCTCTCCACTTCATCTTGCTGGATCAAGATGGTGGAGATCGTCATCAAGCTACATGTGTGTTGAACACGAAGGTGCCATCCGTTCGGTACTAGATCGGAAGGATCGTGATCAAGGCCACGAGACGATCGTGATTGGATCGCGGGACGGATCGTGACGAGATCGCGGGACGGTTCGTGATTGGATTGTGGGACGCTCGACGATTTGGATCGCGAAGAAGTTCAACTACACCAACCACGTTTCTTAACGCCTCCCGCTTAGCGATCTACATGGGTACGTAGATCAACTCCCCCTCTCGTAGATGGTCATCACCATGGATAGGTTTGTGTGTGCATAGGAAATATTTTGTTTCCCATGCAACGTTCCCCAACAGTGGTATTAGAGCTAGGTTGATGGCTCGATGAGATCTCGAGTAGAACACAAAAGGTTTGTGGGAGTTGATGCTTAGCTTTCTTCCTTCCTTGGTCGGATTTTGGTTCAGCGGTATTGTGAGATGAAGCGGCCCGGACCAACATTACTCGTACGCTTACGAGAGACCGGTTCCCTCGACGCAACTTGTTGCCTAGATGGCTTGCGGGTGGCAGTTTCTCTCACTTTAGTTGGATCGGATTTGACAACGATAGTCCTTGAGAAGGTTGAAAAGAAAATTATGTATCACCGTTCTGATTTTTTGCGTAGGTGAGAATCGTTCTTGCTAGAAACCCGTAGCAGCCACGTAAAACATGCAACAACAATTAGAGGACGTCTAACTTGCTTTTGCAGGGTATGTTGTGATGTGATATGGCCAATTACATGATGTTATATATGTGATGTATGAGATGATCATGTGATGTATCGAATTTCATGACTTCCATGTCGTTGAGTACGGCAACCGGCAGGAGCCATAGAGTTGTCTTTAATTATTGTATGACCTGCGTGTCAGTCATTAAGCGCTATGTAATGCTTTACTTTATCGCTAAACAGTAGCAATATAAGTAGAAGCAGGGCTGGCGCCACAACCCCGATGGCGACACGTTGATGGAGATCAAGATGATGGAGATCATGGTGTTATGCCGGTGACGATGGAGATCATGCCGTTGCTTTGAAGATGGAGATCTTAAGCACAAGTTCATGGCCATATCATGTCAATTATGAATTGCATGTGATTTTAATCCTTTTATGCACCTTGTTTTGCTTAGTACGACGGTAGCATTATAAGGTGATCCCTCACTTAAATTTCAAGATAAAATTGTGTTCTCCCCGAGTGTGCACCGTTGCGAAAGTTCGTCGTGTTGAGACACCACGTGATGATCGGGTGTGATAGACTCTACATTCACATACAACGGGTGCTAGCAATTTTTGCACATGCGGAACACTCGGGTTAAACTTGACGAGCCTAGAATGTACAGACATGGCCTCGGAACACAAGAGACCGAAAGGTCGAGCATGAGTCATATAGTAGATATGATCAACATAATGATGTTCACCAATGAAGCCACCTTAACTCACGTGATGATTGGACTTGAGTTGGTGTATTTGGATCATGTGACACTCAGATGACCTGAGGGATGTCAATTTGAGTGGGAGCTTTAGTAATTTGATTAACTAAACTAATTATCTTGAACAATAGTCTAAATGAACTTTGCATATTTATGTTGTAGATCAATGGCTCGTGCAGTAGCACCCCTGAATTTTAATGCGTACCTAGAGAAAGCTAAACTGAAAGATGATGGAATTAACTTTGTTGACTGGGCCCGTAATCTAAGGATTATCCTCACGGCTTCCCAAAAATCATATGTCCTTGATGCACCGCTTGGTGACCAACCAGAAGACATGACCTCCGAAGACGTTAAGAACGCTTGGGAGCCGGGACTTAGAACCGGGACTTCAAAGACGTTTTGAACGTCATGGAGCATATGAGACGTTTTGAACTTGGTGACCAATATTGTATGGCTTAGAACCGGGACTTCAAAGACGTTTTGAACGTCATGGATCATATGAGATGTTCCAGGAGTTGAAGTTTATCTTTCAGAAGAACGGTCGGATCGAGAGGTATGAAACCTCTGATAAGTTCTATGCTTGCAAGATGGAGGAGAACGGGTCTATCAGTGAACATATACTCAGAATGTCTGGGTATTCAACTCGTCTAGCGGAATTGGGAATCCCTTCCGCTAGAGGCGATCACTAACAGAGTTCTTCAATCACTGCCACCTAGTTACAAGAGCTTTGTGATGAACTATAACATGCACGGGATGAACAAGTCAGCCGCTGAGCTGTTTGCGATGTTGAAAGTCGCTGAGTCTGTAATCCAGAAAGAACATCAAGTGTTGATGGTCAATAAAACCACTAGTTTCAAAAAATGGCAAAGTCAAGGGCAAGGGCAAGGGTAAGACCAAGAAAGATGCCAAAGCAATTGCTACTCCTGCAAAGAAGCCCAAGCATGGACCCAAGCCAGAAACTGAGTGCTTTCATTGCAAAGGAGCTGGTCACTGGAAGCGGAACTACCCCAAGTACCTGGCTGACAAGAAGGCGGCCAACGACAAACAAGGTATATATGATATACATGTTATTGATGTGTACCTTACTATCTCTCGTAGTAGTGCCTGGGTATTTGATACCGGTTCGGTTGCTCACATTTGCAACTCAAAGCAGGAACTACGGAATAAACGAAGGCTGGCAAAGGACGAAGTGACGATGCGCGTGGGAAATGGTTCCAAGGTTGATGTGATCGCCGTAGGCATGCTCTCTCTTCCATTACCATCGGGATTAGTGATGAACCTGAATAATTGTTATTTTGTGCCTGCGTTAAGCATGCACATTATATCTGGATCTTGCTTATTGCGAGACGGTTACTCATTTAAATCAGAGAATAAAGGTTGTTCTATTTATATGAGTAATATCTTTTATGGTCATGCACCCAGTGTTAGGGGTTTATTCATATTGAATCTTGATAGTGATGACACACATGTTCATAATATTGATGCCAAAAGATGTAGAATTGATAATGATAGTACCACTTTCTTGTGGCACTGCCGTTTAGGTCATATTGGTGTAAAACGCATGAGGAAGCTCCATGCTGATGGACTTTTGGAGTCACTTGATTTTGAATCACTTGACACATGTGAACCGTGCCTCATGGGCAAGATGACTAAAACGCCGTTCTCTGGAACAATGGAACGGGCGAGTGACTTATTGGAAATCATACACACTGATGTGTGCGGTCCAATGAATGTTACAGCGCGTGGTGGATATCGTTATTTTCTCACCTTCACTGATGACTTAAGTAGATATGGGTATATTTACTTAATGAAACACAAGTCTGAAACGTTTGAAAAGTTCAAGCAATTTCAGAGTGAAGTTGAGAATCATCGTAACAAGAAGATTAAGTTCCTACGATCTGATCGAGGAGGTGAGTATCTGAGTTATGAGTTTGGCAGTCACTTAAGACAATGTGGAATTGTTTCACAGTTGACACCGCCCGGAACACCATAGCGTAATGGTGTGTCCGAACGTCGTAATCGAACCTTATTAGATATGGTGCGTTCTATGATGTCTCTTGCTGATTTGCAACTATCGTTTTGGGGTTATGCATTAGAGACAACTGTATTCACTTTAAATAGGGCACCATCAAAAGCCGTAGAGACGACGCCATATGAACCGTGGTTTGGCAAGAAACCAAAGTTGTCGTTTCTTAAAGTGTGGGGATGTGATGCTTATGTCAAAAAGCTTCAGCCTGAAAAGATGGAACCCAAAGCGGAGAAATGCGTCTTCATAGGATACCCGAAAGAGACAGTCGGGTATACCTTCTATCTCAGATCCGAAGGCAAAGTGTTTGTCGCTAAAAACGGAACATTTCTTGAGAAAGAGTTTCTCTCAAAAGAATTAAGTGGGAGGAAAATAGAGCTTGGTGAGGTTATTGAACCTTTACTTCAACCAGAAAGTAGCGCAGCGTAGAAAGATGTTTCTGTGGAACCTACGACGGTAGAAGAGGAAGTTAATGATGATGATCATGAAGCTTCGGATCAAGCAGCTATTGAACCTCGTCGGTCGACAAGGCCGCGTACTACCCCTGAGTGGTACGACAACCCTGTCTTGGAGGTCATGTTGTTGGACAACAATGAACCTACGAGCTATGGAGGAGCAGTGATGGGACCGGATTCCGAGAAATGGTTAGAGGCCATGAAATCCGATATGGGATCCATGTATGAAAACAACGTATGGACTTTGGAAGTATTACCTGAAGGGCGAAAGGCCATTCAAAACAAATGGATCTTTAAGAAGAAGACATACGTAGACGGTAATGTCACCGTCTATAAGGCTCGACTTCTGGCAAAGGGTTTTTCACAAGTTCAAGGAGTTGACTACGATGAGACTTTCTCACCCGTAGCGATGCTTAAGTCTGTCAGAATCATGTTAGCAATAGCTGCCTATTTTGGCAGATGGATGTGAAAACAGCGTTCCTCAACGGTTTCCTAGAGGAAGAGTTGTATATGATGCAACCCAAAGGTTTTGTCGATCCAGAGAATGCTGACAAAGTTTGCGAACTCCAGCGATCCGTTTATGGATTGGTGCAAGCATCTCGGCGTTGGAATAAGCGCTTTGATGAGGTGATCAAAGTGTTTGAGTTTATACAAGTTTACGGAGAAGCTTGTATTTACAAGAAAGTGAGTGGGAGCTCTATAGCGTTTCTAGTATTATATGTGGATGACATATTGCTGATTGGAAACAATATAGAAATGCTGGAAAGCGTGAAGGAATATTTGAAAAAGAGTTTTTCAATGAAGGACATAGGAGAAGCTGCTTCCATATTAGGCATCAAGATCTATAGAGATAGATGGAGACGCTTAATAGCACTTTCACAGAGCACATATCTTGATAAAGTTTTGAAGAAGTTCAAAATGGAACAGTCCAAGAAGGGGTTCTTGCCTGTATTACAAGGTGTGAATTTGAGTAAGTCTCAATGCCCACTAAGTGCAGAAGATAGAGAAAAGATGAGTGTCATCCCCTATGCTTCAGCCATAGGCTCTATCATGTATGCAATGCTGTGCACAAGACCCGATGTCAGCCTAGCCATAAGTATGGCCAGAAGGTTTCAAAGTGATCCTGGAATGGAGCACTGGCAAGCGGTCAAGAATATCCTGAAGTACCTGAAAAGGACTAAGGAAATGTTTCTCGTTTATGGAGGTGATGAAGAGCTCGTCGTAAAGGGTTACGTCGATGCAAGCTTTGACACTGATCTGGATGACTCTAAGTCGCAAACCGGATACGTATTTATTCTTAACGGGGGAGCGGTAAGCTGGTGTAGTTCCAAGCAAAGCGCGGTAGCTAATTCTATGTGCGAAGCGGAATACGTCGCAGCCTCGGAGGCGGCGAAGGAAGGTGTCTGGATGAAGCAGTTCATGACAGATCTTGGAGTAGTGCCCAATGCACTGAATCCAATGAACCTGTTCTGTGACAACACTGGTGCCATTGCTCTGGCCAAGGAACCAAGGTTTCACAAGAGGACCAGACAGATAAAGCGACGCTTCAACTCCATCCGCGATTACATCTTGGAGAAAGACATAAATATTTGCACAGTGCACACAGATCTGAATGTTGCAGACCTGTTGATTAAACCTCTTCCAAGGGCTAAACATGATCAACACCAGAACTGCATGGGTGTTCGATTCATTACAATGTAAATCACATAGTGATGCGAAATAGATTATTGACTCTAGTGCAAGTGGGAGACTATTGGAAATATGCCCTAGAGGCAATAAATAAAGTGTTTATTATTATATTTCGTTGTTCATTATAATTATTAATTGTCCATGCTAGAATTGTATTAATTGGAAACATGGATACATGTGTGGATACATAGACAAACACAATGTCCCTAGTATGCCTCTAGTGAACTAGCTCGTTGATCAAAAGATGGTTAATGTTTCCTAGCCATGGACATGAGATGTCATTTGATAACGGGGTCACATCATTGGGAGAACATTGTGGTGGACAAGACCCAAACTAAAAATGTAGCATATGATCATGTCAGTTTATTGCTACTGTTTTCTGTATGTCAAGCATATGTTCCTATGACCATGAGATCATGCAACTCACAGATATCGGAGGAGTACCTTGTGTGTATCAAACGTCGCAACATAACTGGGTGACTATAAAGGTGCTCTACAGGTGTCTCCGAGGGTGTCTGTTGAGTTGGCATGCATCGAGACTGGGATTTGTTACTCCGTGTGACGGGGAGGTATCTTAGGGCCCACTCGGTAATACAACATCACAATGAGCCTTGCAAGCAATGTGACTAATTGTTAGTTGCGGGATCTTGTATTACGGAACGAGTAAAGAGACTTGCCGGTAATGAGATTGAACTAGGTATGGAGATACCGACGATCGAATCTCGGGCAAGTAACATACCGAAGAACAAAGGGAACATTATACGGGATTAACTAAATCCTTGACATAGAGGTTCGACCGATAAAGATCTTCATAGAATATGTAGGAACCAATGTGGACGTCCAGGTCCCGCCATTGGTTATTGACCGTAGAGATGTCTCGGTCATGTCTACATAGTTCTCGAACCCGCAGGGTCTGCACACTTAAGGTTTGGTGACGTTACGGTAATGTAGATTTATGTATGGTGGTGACTGAAGGTTGTTCGGAGTCCCCGGATGTGATGCCGGATGTCACGAGGAGCTCCGGAATGGTCCGGAGGTAAAGATTCATATGTAGGATGTCCTAGTTTGGTCGCCGGAAAAGTTTCGGGCTCATCGGTAGTGTACTGGGAGTGCCGGTACTGTACCAGGAGACCTCCGGGAAGGGTATTTCGACCCTAGAGGGTCCATGGGCTGTGGGAGAATAATAACCAGCCCTTAGTGGGCTGGTGGAACAGCCACAAAAGGCTAATGGCGCCAGGAGGAAAAAGGCCTAAAGAAAAAAGGTGAGAAAAAGGGCCAATAGGGAGCAATCCTAGTCCAACTAGGATTGGAGGAGGAGTAGGATTCCTCCTCCTTTGCTTCGGCCGAAGCCTCCTTGGCTTGGAGGCAAGGCTGCCTCTCCTCCTCCCTCCCTCCTATATATACTAGTGGATTGCTAGGGTTTTGCACAGTTTTTATGGCCACGTGCTACCCGTTCCACCGGAGCTCCTCTAGATCGGTGTTCCGCAGCGCTTAGGCGAAGCCCTGCCGGAATAGCTCCACCACCATCGCTGGAGCACCGTCACGCTACCGGTGAACTCTTCCTTCTCTCCACTTCATCTTGCTGGATCAAGACGGTGGAGATCGTCATCAAGCTGCATGTGTGCTGAACGCGAAGGTGCCATCCGTTCGGTGCTAGATCGGAAGGATCGTGATCAAGGCCACGAGACGATCGTGATTGGATCGCGGGACGGATCATGACGAGATCACGGGACGGTTCTTGATTGGATCGCGGGATGCTCGGCGATTTGGATCGCGAAGAAGTTCGACTACACCAACCGCGTTTCTTAACGCTTCCCGCTTAGCGATCTACAAGGGTACGTAGATCAACTCCCCCTCTCGTAGATGCTCATCACCATGGATAGGTTTGCGTGTGCATAGGAAAATTTTTGTTTCCCATGCAACATTCCCCAACAGTATAAGGGGCAGATAACTCATGAGTAATACCAAGTTCATCAAGATATTCATCAAGATTAGTGTTCTTGAACTCAGTCCCATTATCACTCCTGATATGCTTGATCTTGACGCCGAAGTTGGTGGAGGCCCTTGAAGCAAATCGTTTCAAGACGTCTTGTACTTCATTTTTGTACAGAATAACATGCACCCATGTGTAACGAGAGTAATCATTAACAATGACAAAGCCATACAAACTTGATGCATTTGTTAGTACGGAGTAATGAGTGGGGCCAAATAGTTCCATGTGAAGCAACTCAAAGGGTCGAGTCATGGTCATGATTGTCTTCGAGGGATGCTTGGATCTGGTCATCTTCCCAGATTCACATGCATCGCAGAGGTGGTCCTTGAGGAATTTGACACCCTCGATGCCAGTGACGTGCTTTTTCCTCACGAGTGTGTGCAGGTTCCTCATACCAGTATGTCCAAGTCGTCGATGCCACATCCAGCCTTCTGAAGACTTTGCAAGTGAGCAAGTGGCAGGTTGAGGACCTGTAGAGAAATCAACAGTATACAAGTCTCTTCTCTTAAAGCCTTCGAAGACTTTGGAATTATCAGATTCCATGATGACAACACAACAATATTTTCCAAATACGACAACCATATCAAGATCACAAAGCATTGAGACAGACATAAGGTTGAACCCGAGGGATTCAACAAGCATCACCTTGTCCATGGTTCGGTCCTTTGAGATAGCAACCTTACCAAGTCCCAATACCTTGCTTTCTCCTGTATCTGCGTAGGTGATATGCTTCAAAGGAGATGGAGTGAGTGGCAAATTCATCAGTAGATTCTTGTCACCCGTCATATGGTTTGTGCATCCACTATCGAGAACCCACTCAGTGGCTTTTAGAGTATCATCCTGTAGATGAATTAGTACAACTTACGAACTCATATGCTTCAAAGTGAAGAATATGACATCAATTTCATCAGATAGAATTTCATCACACAAGATAGTAAGCAAGTAGAGTGAGGACGTGAGAAATGAAGAATTCATTTGATCATGGTTAGCTTGCGTCCTTTCAAGCATTTCCTCAGGTCTCCAGCAAATTCATCAGATGTTCAAATTCATCTGGAGACCTGACCCTGCATAAGATGTCAGTTTGATTTCTTCACCACCCACATCTGGAGGGGTGGCAAAGAATTCATCATTCTGCAAGCACCATGTGAGAAGGGAGGCATTGAAGCAAGTGCACTTCGTTTCACAGCGCGAGGGTTAGAGTATTCAAATGAATAAGCAGAGAAATTATTTGAGGACTTATGAACATAATGGTTTCAAGAATAATGCACATATTCATAACTCTTAGGTTTTCCCTGCGAAACAGAGGCATTAGCACGAGAATGATGATTTTGACCATTTGAGGAATTTGGTCCAAGTGAGGACTTTGGTCCATATGAGGAATTTGATCTGGCATTCAGATTCTTCATGAGTGGTGTCGTGGGGACATTCACTTGAAGATTTTGTAGGTAGCTCTTGGGAACCCAGATTTTCTTCATAGGAGAACCGTTCCTGCAGTTAGTTTCTACATATCTAGCAAGTACTTCACTTCTCCGATTTTTGAAGAATTTGTAATTGGAGTAAAGTGACTCATTAGAGGAATATGAAGTTTCACAAGTAAAGCCAGATAAACTGGATGGATCTACAGGAGATCCTTTTGCAGCAACCCATGCGGTTTTGGGGTACTTCTCAGGTGTCCAGTAGGATCCATCAGCGTTGAGTTTCCTCACAAAGGCAATACCCTCTTTACTAGGGTTCCTGTTTAGAATCTGCTTCTTAAGGGCATCACAAAGGGTTTGATGCCCTGTGAGACTTTTGTACATGCCTATCACATACAATTCCTTCAACCCTGCATTGTCATCAGTAATACTTGTGGTATCCTCAGATGAGGAATTTGAAACCAATGGAATAGTTGAAGAATTTGCAGCAGTAGAAGCATTTGAACATTCAGGTGAAGGATTAGCAGTTTCACGTTCGATGCATTTCAAACAAGGTGGCACAAATTCTTCCTGAGCGGTACTGATCTGTTGAGCCAGTAAGGAATCGTTTTCCCTTTGGAGATCCTCATGTGACACCCTCAGCTTTTCAAGATCTTGCTTTCTTGAAGAAATTCATATGAAAGCTTCTCATGATCGGCTAAGAGGTCGTTATGATGACTCTGAAGGTTATCATACTTTGTCTGAAGACCTTTGAGATTGACAGACAGAGTTTGAGTCCGATCCACTTCATGGTTTAACAGATCATCGCTTTTGTCTAGCATTTTCTGAAGCTTTTCAAGTGCACTTTGTTTCTTAGTGGCAATTTTAACAAGTTTAGCATAGCTAGGTTTCACATATTCATCAGATTCACCTTCACTTGATTCAGAAAAGGAATGATGTTTGTGTACCTTTGAGCCTTTTGCCATGAAGCAATAAGTGGGAGCATGATCATCGTTGCTAACGTTAGAGTTGTTGGAGTAGTCAAATTCTTCATCGTTAAAGATGGACTTGCTGATGAAAGCAGTAGCGAGAGCAAGGCTAGCGACACCAGATTCTGATTCCTCCTCAGATTCTTCCTCTTCTTCATATTCTTCAGATTCTTCCTTAGAATCCATTTCCTTGTCGTTGAATGCTTGAGCCTTTCTACAACCATTCTTCTTGTGCTTTGAGGACTTTGAAGATGAGGACTTTGCTAATGAGGACTTTGAAGATTTCTTCTTTTATTCGAGTCAATAGAACTATCATCCTTGTATTTCTTCTTCTTCTTTGAGTCTTTTTCCTAGAGAGGACAGTCACAGATAAAGTGACCAGGCTTCTTGCAACGATGACAGGTTCTTTCCTTGTAATCTTCTGAGGAATCTGATTTCCTCAAGCCACTTTTTGATGACTTTCTAAATCCACCTCTTCTTGAGAACCTTTGGAATTTCCTCACAAGCATTGCTAGTTCCTGACTTAGTTCTTCAGGATCATCAAGGCTGTTGTCCGAATCTTCTTCTTCAGATGAGGAAATAGCTTTGTCCTTTAGAGCATGAGATCTTCCATAGCTTGGCTCGTAGAGGTCTCTCTTTTCAGCTTGTTGGAATTCATGAGTATTGAGTCTCTCAAGAATATCAGCAGGATCAAGAGCTTTATAATCTCCACGTTCTTGAATCATCAAAACGAGAGTATCAAATGAGGAATCGAGAGATCGTAGCAGTTTCTTCACCACTTCATGGTCAGTGATATCAGTGGCACCCAGTGCTTGAAGTTCATTGGATATATCAGTGAGGCGATCAAATGTTTGCTGAACATTTTCATTGTCAAGTCTCTTGAAGCGGTTGAAGAGATTGCGAAGAACATCAACACGAGATTCATGTTGAGTGGAAACACCTTCGTTGACTTTGGACATCCTATCCCAGATAAGCTTAGCAGATTCCAAAGCACTCACTCTGCCATACTAACCTTTGCTCAGATGACCACAGATGATATTCTTCACTTGAGAATCGAGTTGCTTCAATCTCTTCACATCAGCAGCTGTAACTGTGGGAGCGACAGATGGCACACCATTTTCCACAATGTACCAGAGATCGTTGTCAATAGCTTCAAGGTGCATACGCATCTTGTTCTTCTAGTAGGGGTAGTCTGTCCCATCGAAGGTAGGACATCCCGCGAAAACCTTGATCATACCTGCAGTCGACATAACTAGAACTCCAGGTGGTGAAACCAAAATCACACAGAGTGAGGGAGTACCTCCTCTGATACCAATTGAAAGTGCGTTACATCGACTAGGAGGGGGGGTGAATAGGCGATTTTTACCAATTCATCACTTCAGGAATTTCAACTTTGAGGAATTTGAAATGTGATGAATAACTAGCAGCGGAATAAGTACTCAAGTGCATGAGGAACATAGTAATAGTATAGTCTTCATGATGAAATAAAACATGCACAGATAGAGAGTAGCGTGATAAAGGATAAGCAGTGATGAACAAGGCAACTTGAAGAATTTGAGGTGAGGAATTTGCAAAAGTCTTCAGTAAAATTCTTCAGACAGTAACAATCAATTTCATTAACAGGTTTATGAGGAATAAAGAGGTTGAGGAAATAGAACCAGGTAGCTCGATGAAGACGATGACTTGATGACCCAGTTCCAACTGTTGTGACAGTCGTACGTCTGGTTTGGAGCAGCCTGGTATTTAAACCAGAGGACACACAGTCCCAGGACACATAGTCCCTACCGTATTCCCTTTGAGCTAAGGTCACATAGTCCTCGCCCAACACTCGTGGTAAGTCTTCAGGGTAGACTTCCAAAACCCTCACAAACTGGTCACCCGGCGATCCACAATGTACTGCTGGATGCTCTAGACCAAGGTCACTTCGTGGTCCCCAGTTGACTGCAGGAGCACTAGACCATGATGCCTAACCATCTGGAGGATACACAGTCCTCAAAGCTAACAAGCGTCGGTTCCACATAGGAATTTCTCCAGTGATGCTCAATCACTATGGGTTTTGCGGTTTGGTTGTGGGGTTTTTCCTCAGTGATGATTTTCTCTCAAAGTCCTTAGAGGATGGGTTGCTCTCAAATGACAAGTGTCAGTTCTCTCTCGGAGCAGCCAACCAACTAGTGGTTGTGGGGTGGCTATTTATAGCCAGGGTGCAACCGGACATGAGAAGACATAAATGCCCCCAATGATATGACTGTTATGTGGATATTATGATTGGGGAAAGCTGGAGCTAAGCACAACAACGGTCGGAGTTTCGAACTATGAAAGTCCTCAGCTTATCATGTTCCTCACTTGTAGGCAATTCGCACTCGCGAAATCCTAATAGTACGGTGTTTCCTATGACTCAAATATAGGAAATGAAACTACGAAAACAAAAGTCTTCACGCTTCATATTCCTTGTTCATATCTTCAAGGTCACACAGACTTCTTCATTTTCAAAGTCTTCACAAAGTCTTCACCAAAGTCTTTAGAAAGTCTTCAGCAAAGTCTTCACTTGAAGACATACATTTTTAGGGGTCGATAATCTCTGAATATATCAAACTCCTCATCAACTTATAGAGCCTGTGTACACTCACAAACACATTGGTGCCTTAACCTATAAGTCTTCAATACACCAAAATCACTAAGGGGCACTAGATGCACTAATAGTAATGTCACCATCTATAAAGCTCGACTTGTGGCAAAGGGTTTTTCACAAGTTCAAGGAGTTTACTACGATGAGACTTTCTCACCCGTAGCGATGCTTAAGTCTGTCAGAATCATGTTAGCAATAGCTGCTTATTTCGACTATGAAATTTGGTAGATGGATGTCAAAACAGCGTTCCTCAACGGTTTCCTTGAGGAAGAGTTGTATATGATGCAACCCGAAGGTTTTGTCGATCCAGAGAATGCTGACAAAGTTTGCAAACTCCAGCGATCCATTTATGGACTGGTGCAAGCATCTCGGAGTTGGAATAAGCGCTTTGATGCGGTGATCAAAGTGTTTGAGTTTATACAAGTTTACGAAGAAGCTTGTATTTACAAGAAAGTGAGTGGGAGCTCTGTAGCGTTTCTAGTATTATATGTGGATGACATATTGCTAATTGGAAACAATATAGAAATGATGGAAAGCGTGAAGGAATATTTGAACAAGAGATTTTCAATGAAGGACCTAGGACAGGTTGCTTTCATATTAGGCATTAAGATCTATAGAGATAGATCGAGACGCTTAATAGCACTTTCACAAAGCACATACCTTGATAAAGTTTTGAAGAAGTTCAAAATGGATCAGTCCAAAAAGGGGTTCTTGCCTGTGTTACAAGGTGTGAAGTTGAGTAAGACTCAATGCCCAGTAACTGCAGAAGATAGAGAAAAGATGAGTGTCATCCCCTATGCTTCATCCATAGGCTCTATCATGTATGCAATGTTGTGTACAAGACCCGATGTCAGCCTTGCCATAAGTATGGCCGGAAGGTTTCAAAGTGATCCTGGAATGGAGCACTGGCAAGCGGTCAAGAATATCCTTAAGTACCTAAAAAGGACTAAGGAAATGTTTCTCGTTTACGGAGGTGATGAAGAGCTCGTCGTAAAGGGTTACGTCAATGCAAGCTTTGACACTGATCCGGACGACTCTAAGTCGCAAACCGGATACGTATTTATTCTTAACGGTTGAGCAGTAAGCTGGTACAGTTCCAAGCAAAGCGTGGTAGCTGATTCTACGTGCGAAGCGGAATACATCGCAGCTCGGAGGCGGCGAAGGAAGGTGTCTGGACGAAGCAGTTGATGACAAATCTTGGAGTAGTGCCCAGTGCACTAAATCCAAGGAGCCTGTTCTATGACAACACTGGTGCCATTGCTCTTGCCAAGGAACCAATGGTTTCACAAGAGGATCAGACATATAAAGCGACGCTTCAACTGCATCCGATATTACATCAAGGAGAAGGACATAAATATTTGCAAAGTGCACACGGATCTGAATGTTGCAGACCCGTTGACTAAACCTCTTCCAAGAGCTAAACTTGATCAACACCAGAACTGTATGGGTGTTTGACTCATTACAATGTAAATCACATAATGATGTGAGCTAGATTATTACTCTAGTGCAAGTGGGAGACTGTTGGAAATATGCCCTAGAGGCAATAAATAAAGTGTTTATTATTATATTTCCTTGTTCATTATAATTGTTTATTATCCATGCTAAAATTGTATTTATTGGAAACATGGATACATGTGTGGATACATAGACAAACACGATGTCCCTAGTATGCCTCTAGTGAACTAGCTCATTAATGGAAAGATGGTTAAGGTTTCCTAGCCATGGACATGAGATTTCATTTGATAATGGGATCACATCATTAGGAGAATGATGTGATGGACAAGACCCAAACTACAAACATAGCTTATGATCGTGTCAGTTTATTGCTACTGTTTTCTGCATGTCAAGTATATGTTCCTATGACCATGAGATCATGCAACTCACGGACATCGGAGGAGTGCCTTGTGTGTATCAAACATCGCAATGTAACAGGGTGACTATAAAGGTGCTCTACAGGTGTCTCCGAGGGTGTCTGTTGAGTTGGCATGGATGAATACTGGGATTTGTTACTCCGTGTGACGGAGAGGTATCTTAGGGCCCACTCGGTAATACAACATCACAATAAGCCTTGCAAGCAATGTGACTAAGTGTTAGTTATGGGATCTTGTATTACGGAACGAGTAAAGAGACTTGCCAGTAACGAGGTTGAACTAGGTATGGAGATACCGACGATCGAATCTCGGGCAAGTAACATACCGAAGAACAAAGGGAACATCATACAGGATTAACTGAATCCTTGACATAGAGGTTCGACCAATAAACATCTTCGTAGAATATGTAGGAACCAATGTGGACATCCAGGTCCCGCCATTGGTTATTTACCGTAGAGGTGTCTCGGTTATGTCTACATAGTTCTCGAACCCGCAGGGTCTACACACTTAAGGTTTGGTGACGTTTCGGTAGTATAGAGTTATGTATGGTGGTGAACGAAGTTTGTTCAGAGTCCCAGATGAAATCCCGGACGTCACGAGGAGCTTCGGAATGGTCCGTAGGTAAAGATTCATATATAGGAAGTCTTGTTTTGGTCGCCGGAAAAGTTTCGGGCTCATCGATATGTACCGGGAGTGCCTGTAGTGTACCGGGAGGCCTCCGGGAGGAGTATTTCGACCCAAGAGGCTACATGGGCTGTGGGATAATGGAAATCAGCCCTTAGTGGGCTGGTGTAACGACCACAAGAGGCCCATGCGGCTGGAAGAAAAGAGTCCTAAGAGAAAAAATGGAAAAAGGAAAAAAAGAGGGTGAATCCTAGTCCTACTAGGATTGGAGGTGGACTCCACCTCCACCCTTGGTTCGGCCGACTCCTTGGTGGCTTGGCCCTTGGTCCAAGCCACCTCCTCTCTTCCTCCTATATATACTGGTGGTATTGAGGGTTTTTGCCCTAGTTTTTACAGCCACATGCTACCCGTTCCTCCAGTGCATAGTTTCTCCTCTAGATCGGATTTCTGCAGTGCTTAGGCGAAGCCCTGCCGGAATTGCTCCACCAACATCACCGGAGCGCCGTCACACTATTGGAAAACTCTTCTACCTCTCCTCTCTCTCTTGCTGGATCAAGACGGCGGAGATCGTCATCAAGCTGTACGTGTGCTGAACGCGGAGGTGCCGTCCGTTCGGCGCTAGATCGGAAGGATCGTGATCAAGTTCGTGGGACGGATCGTGATCAACTTCGTGGGACGGATAGTGATCACGTTCATGGGACAGATCATTATCAAGTTCGTGGGACGGATCGTGATTAGATTGCGGGACGGATCGTGATTGGATCGCAGGATGCACGGTGATTTGGATCGCGAAGACGTTCGACTACACCAACCGCGTTTCATAACGCTTCCTGCTTAGCAATCTACAAGGGTTTGTAGATCCACTCTCCCTCTCGTAGATGCTCATCACCATGGATGGATCTGCGTGTGCGTAGGAATTTTTTTATTTCCCATGCAACGTTCCCCAACACCCACGACAGCACCCTTTGTGGGGGCTTGTTTACAAAGGCAGGTAGGTCCTCTCCAAGGCCCTCCACGTAAAATCAATTTATGCTAGTCCCGAACGGACTTTGTAATATTCAAGGCCGTCTCCGGTCAGACACTCAGATCCGCTGGCATAAGGAGTTAGTCCTTGCACCCTTTGATCTTGCCCTCCATAGCTATAGAAGGGAACCACTTCCCGGTGGACTTAGGGGCGGCGCACACTGATTTCTTCCCCCTGCCATGTTTGGGAGTCCCGCTTCCTCTTATTGACGATGGAGCTCGACGATGACTCCTGGCGATGTGCCTTCTTGCATTCCTTCCTCCCTGTCCTAGCCATCGGTGGTGGGGGGACATCGAAAGAATTGAACTAGCATGGCAGCGGCACGTCAAGGGGTTTGGAGAAGGATGAAGGAGTTGGAAAAGAGCAAAGTGTTGGAAATATGTCCTAGAGGTAATAATAAATTTGTTATTATTATATTTCCTTGTTCGTCATAATCATTTATTATCCATGCTATAATTGTATTGATTGGAAACTCAAATACATGTGTGGGTACATGGACAACACTGTGTCCCTAGTATGCCGCTAGTTAAGTAGTTCGTTGATCAAAGATGGTCAAGGTTTCCTGTCCAGAGACATGAGATGTCATTTGATAATGGTATCACATCATTAGGAGAATGATGTTATGGACAAGACCCAAACTATAAACATAGCATATGATCGTGTCAATTTATTGCTATAGTTTTCTGCATGTCAAGTATCTGTACATATGACCATGAGATCATGCAACTCACTGACACCGAAGGAATACCTTGTGTGTGTCAAACATCACAACGTAACTAGGCGAATATAAAGATTCTATATAGGTATCTCCGAGGGTGTTTGTTGACTAGGCACAGATCAAGATTGGGATTTGTTACTCCGTGTGACGGAGAGGTATCTAAGGGCCCACTCGGTAATACAACATCACAATAAGCCTTGCAAGCAATGTGACTAAGTGTTAGCCACGGGATCTTGTATTACGAAACGACTAAAGAGACTTGCCAGTAACGATATTCTACTAGGTATAGAAATATCGACGATCGAATCTCGGGCAAGTAACATACCGGAGAACGAAGGGAACAACATATGGGATTAACTGAATCCTTGACATAGAGGTTCAACCAATGAAGATCTTCATAGAATATGTAGGAATCAATATGGGCATCTAGGTCTCGCTATTGGTTATTGACCGTGGAGGTGTCTCGGTCATGTCTACTTAGTTCTGGAACCCGCAGGGTCTGCACACTTAAGGTTCAGTGATGTTTCGATATAGTAGAGTTATGTATGGTGGTGACCAAAGGTTGTTCAGAGTCCCGGATGAGATCCTGAATGTCATGAGGAGCTCCAGAATAGTCCTGAGATAAAGATTGATATATAGGAAGTCCTGTTTTGGTCACCGAAAAAGTTTCGGGTACTTCGGTAGTGTACCGGGAGTGCCGGGAGGGTACCGGGGGCCATCGGGAGGGGTGTCTCGACCCAAAGGACCTCATGGGATGTGGGAGGAGTCAAACAAGCCCCTAGTGGGCTGTCCGAACCCCCACTAAGGCCCAGGCGGATAAGGCTGGAAAAAATCCAAAGGTGGAAAGGTGGAAACGTTTTCCAAGTGGAGAGGAGGAATCCTACTCCTAGTAGGATCGTCATCGAGCTGTACGTGTGCTGAACGCGGAGGTTCCGTCCGTTTGGCACTAGATCGGAAGGACCGTGATCAGGATCGCGAGATGCTTCGTGATTTGATCGCGGGATGGATCTAGATGGGATCGTCGGACAAATCATTATTGGATCGCAAGATGGATCGTGATGGGATCGTGGGACGCTCGGCGATTTGGATCGTGAAGACGTTCGAGTACATCAACCGTGTTTCTTAACGCTTCCCGCTTAGCAATCTACAAGGGTATGTAGATCCACTCTCCCTCCCGTAGATGCTCATCACCATGGATAGATCTTGCGTTTGCACAAGAAATTTTTATTTCCCATTCAACGTTCCCCAAGAGTGGCATCATGAGCTAGGTCTATGTGTAGACGAGATCACGAGTAGAATAGAAAGGAGCTTGTGGGCATTGATACTTAGATTGCTTCCTCCCTTGGTCGTGTTTTGATGCATCGGTCTTGTGGGATGAAGCAACCCAGACCAACCTTACTCGTATGCCTACGAGAGACCGGTTAAATCGACTGACGTGTAACTTTGTTGTACAGAGATGGTTGGTTTCGACAAAGGCGGTCCTTGCGAAGGTTGAATAGAAATTTGTGTATCACCGTTGTGGTTTTTGCGTACATGAGAATTGTTCTTGCTAGATACCCATAGCAGCAACGTAAAACACACAGCAACAATTAGAGGACGTCTAACTTGTTTTTGCAGGGTATGTTGTGATGTGATATGGCCAATTACATGATGAGATATATGTGATGTATGAGATGATCATGTTTTCTATAGAATATCACGACTTGCATGTCGATGAGTACGAAAATCGGCAGGAGCCATGGGGTTGTCTTTAATTATTTTTGCCGTTTTTGCTTTACTTTATCGCTATGAGTTAGCAATAGTCGTGGAAGCAACAGTCGGCGTGATAAACCCGATGGCGACACATTGATGGAGATCAAGATGATGGAGATCATGGTGTCATGCCGGTGACGATGGAGATCATGTCGGTGCTTTGAAGATGGAGATCAAAAGCACAAGTTCATGGCCATATCATGTCACTTTTGATTTGCATGTGATGTTAAACCTTTTATGGATCTTATTTTGCTTAGGACGATGCTAGCATTATAGGGTTATCCCTCACTTAAATTTCAAGATAAATTGTGTTCTCCCCGAGTGTGAACCACTGTGAAAGTTCATCGTGTCAAGACATCATATGATAATCGGGTGCGATAAACTCTACGTTCACATACTATTGGTGCAAGCCAGTGTTGCACATGCAGAACACTCGGGTTAAACTTGACGAGCCTAGCATGTACATACATGGCCTCAGAACACAAGAGATAGAGGTGTCAATAAAATAAAATACGGACATGAGGGTATCATGATCAACTTTAGAATAGCAATATTCATTGTATAAGATTCTTTATGCTAGAGTAACAATTCATTCGCAATATTAAGTATGAACCAAGAACTCTGTTGACAATCAACAAACTATGATCTCACTCATTGAAGAAATTGAAAATTTAGCATAACATCGGAAAGAATCAATATAAGAGATTGTAAAGCAAATCCACATACTCAATCATCTTTTAGTATTTCACAATTGCTAGCACTCATGCAGTACCCATGAGATCAAAGCTTCAATCGAACATAGAGAAAGATAGGGGATTATAGTTTTGCCTCCCAACTATTCACCTCAAGGGTGATGTCAACAATAATAACTCATGATCACCCACATCCGAGTGGATATATAAGTCTAGATCATTTCCCAACACATAATGCTTGACAAGAGAGAAGGAATATAGGAAGTGGTGAAGACCACCATGACTCTTGCATAAGAGTAAGTACTAGAAACTAAAAGTAACAGATAGGCCCTTCGCAGAGGGAAGTAGAGGTTGTCATGCGCTTTTTGGTTTGGATGCATAAACTCTTAGTGCAGAGGAACGTTGCATTGTATTGCCCTTTGTGATAGAAACCTTTATTATGTAGTCTATCACTTTTATTTCTTCACTATCACTAGTTTGTACAACGCTTGTTTCCATTACAATAAACGATCACACATCTTTAGGAGCAATTTTTATTGCCTTTATGCACCGATGACAACTTACTTGAAGGATCTTATTCAATCCATACGTAGGTATGGTGGACATTCATGGCAAAACTGGGTTGAGGTTTTGGATGCAAAAGTAGTATCTCTACTTGGTGCGGAGGTTTTGGTTAATATGAGATGGAAGCAAGCACGACATGCTGGAGGATCTAAAAACATATAACTTCTATCCGGATGCAAACAAACATAACCTATTATGTTGTCTTCCTTGTCCAACATCAACTCCTTGGCATTTAATATTTTAATGAGTGGTCACAATCATAAAAGATGTCCAAGATAATATATTTATATGTGAATTTCTCTTTCTTTATCACTCCCTTTCAATTGCACCAATGACCAATTACTATGTTTGTTAACTCCCAACAAATTTCAATCACCATACTTTTTATATGTGAAGTCATCACTCCCCATAAGATCACTATGTATTCTCTATGCTTTTATTATACTGTTCCATATTCATTACTTTGAAGAGCATAGTAATCTAGCAAAGCCCTCTCATCAAAACTACTTTTTATTATATATATCTTGGACTTGCTTACATAAGGGGAGCAGAAGCAAAAAATAAAAGGTGGATCATACTAAAAACTTTTATTCTACTAGATAAAAAAAAAATAAAAAAGGATCAAACTAGGAAAGATAATAAAAAATGAAAAATGAAAAAGGTGTGGTGTGATACGATACCGGGGCACCTCCCCCAAGCTTGGCACAAGCCAAGGGGAGTGCCCATACCAATGTGCTCATGTGTCCTTCTTCAGAGGTGATGGTGGTGAAACCGATGGTGAGGATGGAAGGTTGTTCAATTTTTCCTCTTAAGCATGAAATTTTGTTCCCTCGGGTCATCTACTTCCTGCTCGAGCTTCAATATCCTTTGACATAATTCTTCTTTATTGTAAAATCCCAAAATTTCATTTTGGAATGTTATGAAATATAGCTATGCATCATCATCATCATTGCTTGAATGTATGGATTTGTTGAAATGCTTCTTCTGACTTTCTGAAAGTCCCTTTCAATTTTCAATATGTTGCTTTCACCTATTTGAAAACCTTGGAAAAGTTCAAAATAAGAGGGAGGAACATGACACTCCACACCAGGGACTTCTTGGTGATTTATTTGAACAATAAAAACCAGGGGCTATTTTGAAAAATATTTGCAAAAGCTTTTAAAACCAAATAGGCAATTTCTGAAAATAATTATTTCTTTCGAAGTATTCAAATGACAGAGGAAAAATGTTCGTTGGATAGCATTAATTGTCCTGATCATTTTGATATATATATATCCTATAATTGGCAATGTTTTGAATGCTTTTAAATGAGTTTTACTGCTCTGGATATTAAAAAGGAAACGAATTTATTTGAAAACGGGCCGGCCCACGGGCATTAACTCGCGAATTCAGTACGAACCAGCCGACCGACGCGCTGACGCCACTCTCCCTCTCACTGATGAGCCGGACCCACTATCCTATGGCGCCATCCGCGCGGTAATCCTCTTCCTCGCGCGTGCGCCGCCGTCGCCGGAGATTCCTCTCCCGGATCTCCCTCCTTTTTCCCTCCCCCGACCCCGCACCTGGTCCTATAAATAGCCCTCACTCTCCTCTCTCCATTCCACCCCGAGCCCCCACTCTGCCCTTGCCAGAACCACCCTACACAAACTCGCCGGAGTTCGGATCCCCACCAGATCTTTCCCGAGCTCATGCCCGTCGTCTCCGTCACCCCCAGCCCTCTCCGACAGCACCAGACTACTCCGGAGCCTCGCCGCCGTCGCCTGAGCACCTCGGACACCGCCCCCGACCACCGCAGCGTCCTCCCCGACCACTTTCAACCACATGCCGCCGTCGAACTCATCGGAGAACCCCGATCCCCTCTCTGTAAGTCGCCGTCTCCACCATAGCCGTCGGATCCGTAGTCTACGCACGAGATTAGATCCATTTATAACTCGAACCGGTATCCTCTAACGTTCGGTCGATCGCCCGCAAACACCCGCACGCACGCTCCTTCGACCAATAGGAACGTGACACATAGCCCCTGTCCGATCGTTAGTTTTTTTCTTTTTTTTCTGATTTAGAAAACAGAATGCATCCTGATTTTGTTTTTATCTTATCTTTTAAACTATTTGGTGTTTTTAGTTGATTCTTTTTGTATTAGGTCACATATTTCATGTAGTTTCACCCTGTGGTCTTAGATTTTAATTTTGACCTCTAAAATTTGAAATTAATCAAATTTGCTCAAACTATTCAAATCTGAATAACTAGAGTTTAAAGATAGATTTTAGTATGAATATTTTTGCTAATGCTTGGTATTCGTTAGGACTATAAGCATGCTTAGTTTGAGAATTTTTAGAATGGATTTTTTTAGTGTTTTAACTATAAACCGAATCTGCCTAGTGGTTAGTATAGTTTAAATAATTTAGTTTTTAGTTAGTTTAAATCTGAGTTAGTCATATTTTGTTTTAGTAGGTTCTATTGTTTCGACTTTAGGTGATTGACTTGCTGTTAATAAAAATGTAATTTGCTTAGTTCATTTCTATATTGTTATAGGAATCTTTACTCTTTTTTCAACTAGGTTTAATTTGATTAAAACAAACTAGTTAGTAATCGTTTCCTTTAACAAAGTTTTAGACAATTAAATTCTGTTTTCTAAGAAAAGTTTAGTAAATTCTTTTCTGTTAGGAGAATTGTTTTATTAATAAAATTATAGTTTATTTCACTCTATTGTTAATAAACTCTAGCCCACTTCATGTAGTAGTGTTTATCAAAACTTTTAAAACCCTCCTAAGATTTTTCTTAACAAAACTTTAAATGGATTTAATTCTGTTTATTAATAAAATATTTCTATTGTTCTTTTCTGTCAACTATTGTTTTGTTAATACCAATAGTTCTATTTGTTAGTAGTAGTTCACCCATCATCCTTTAGAAAACCCAAACTATGTGTTGATCTTCTTTTCTTTTGATTGTGCCTTGTTTTGTATTGAGTGATTACTAGTTCATTCCTGATTTTTGTGAGTTAGAATATTTTGTTGTATGCTTATTGAGTGCTCTTGTTCGATTCGTTAGATCATCCAGAGTGCGAAGCTTGTTACCTAGAGTCCCTCGAGTACGAAGATCGTCAATCAGGCAAGTCACTTTGATCATGTATACCTATGTTTTATTGCATTAGTTCTTCCATCACCCCAATTGCATGCAAAGTAGGTAAATTGGAAATTTGGTTACCTGATGTAGTATCATGTGGTAGGCACCCCTCAACCTTTGACACTTTGGCCCCGGGAAACGTTCAATTAATTTTGCTATGCTCTTAGTAGACGGGGTTGGATGTGTGATTCATGAGAGTGTGAGATAATAATTTCAAGACCTACTATGATCAAGACTTCAAGGTTTCCACGTTTTCAACATACCTCTGGGTGGATGATGGTTGAACGGCGCCCTGGAGAAACCAGTGGTTAGCCTAGGTGATGTTGGAGATGTGCCAGTATTCACATGGAAAGGTCCACCCAGGCACAAAGAGATGGATGGATGCTTCAAGACCCAAGGCTTACCAGCACAGCCACAAGTCATTATGGGCTCTGGCTTGGTTGGATATCGTGGTAACCCTGGACAGGCGGTGCTACAAGATGTAGAAGAACGGTAGGAAAGGATGGGCATCGACAGAGTCGCAGGGAAACCCTTTGGAAGACCATGGTTTGGTCATGCGTTGCTCAAACACCCTGAAGTGCGAGAAATCAAACGGAGGCGACAAAATCTTGTGGGGAACGTGTGCAACACTCTGCAGAGTACTCAAACCTACTCGATTAGCCGTGTCCACGGTCATGGACGACTTGAGCCAAAGGAACTGAAACTTCCGAAACCCTCAACACAATCAATATGATGATGTGGGTATTAATAACTTGGGTATGAGAATTGCTTGGTGGAACCATCTCATTAATCAACCAACTTAGTAATAATTTTGCTTAGCCCTCTCTTGATGTAGGAAAATTGGCTTTATGCAAAAACTTACTACCCCACCTGCCATATATGCATGTAGATTAGATGATTATCTTTTCACCCCTCTCTTGTGACTTTGCTGGCATATTCCATATGCTGACCTACATGGCTGCAACGTATCATGTTGCAGAGTATTTTTCTGACCAGGAGTGAGGATACGCTCTATGCTCGGTGAGATGCCCTTGGAGTCAGATGGACTTCACTACCTATGAAGCTTCCGCAAGATTTAGATATTCTCATGAGTTGGCCATAAGGGACTCGATATGAGATTTACGATTAATAAATGATGTGTGATTTCCCTTTGATATATACGTTGATGTACCGTGTGTGTACTAGCATGATCTTGGGATGGTACTGAAACACCAAAGATTCGACCTTTCAGGTCGGGTCGCTACAGAAATGGTATCAGAGCACACGCTGACCGTAGGACGTAACCTCTAGGATTGGAAAGCCTTAGGACTTATTTCCCTTTTGTCTTTAAAATTATTATACTCTCATCTACTCGTTTCTGATTTCCCTCCGATTACTTCAAAATTTATAGATGGCCACCTTCATCCCAGTGTTGATCATGGAGTTTTGCCAGCCTGACGCAACGATGCCCTTTGGCAGGGAGCTGATGAGGATCGTCAGGGACGTGAGGATTGCTTTGCCGAGCATCACCGGGACTCCTATCATGTCTTTTCCACAGGACGGACGCTACAGGATCGAGGTGCACATCCCATGAAAGACCTTTGGGAATCGGAAGGAACCCATCGACTTCAAGTTTGTGGCACCCAGCTGGATACTTGGGAGAGACATGGCCATTCATCGTGCCCTTGGACGTATTCAGGAGGAATACAGAGGTGGAACCATTTCACCAGGACTCAGCGTGGTTTGTCGCAGGGATGCCCATGGAAACCTCATAACCACTCCCACTGCAGACACCACCATTTCCTATATCCAGACCTTGGAGACTCACATCAAGACTCTAGAGCTTCGAGTTCGTGCTGACACGAAGATGATCAAGAGGCTGATGAACCGTGAGATTGACCTCGAAGCTGACTTACGGGAAGCCGAGTACGAGCACGAGTATGAATTGAAGGATTTCTTAGAGAGGATCGACAAGCTAAACACTCGCATCGCAACTCTGGAGGAACAGATGGACATGGGTGAAAATATTCATCCCGAGGGAGACTTGGCTCCTTTCATCAGCGACGATGATGACTATGAGGAGAGCACCACTAGAGGAGGCTCAGTCACCATGTACTTTTGAGGAAAACTTTAGTTATGCCCCCATGTATCTTTCTTTTAATTTCAACGTTAAAGCGTAGGTCGATGCTTGGTTTGATGGAGATTTGTATCTCGATGTGTGACTTTGAGTTGAATAAATGAATGAGTGCTTGATGTGACATGTTTGTGCATTGCATATGGGTAGTGATTTTCTTTCTAGGCCCTTGTTCTATTCTAATTCTCATCCCTCTGAAAACAGCAAGATGCCTCCACGATGTGAGTCCGATTTCACTTTCCCGCCGGAACTCACGCAACTCCTCCAGCAGCAGAATGCACTGATGCGGCTATTGATCAAGAATCAGACCAACAACCAGAACAACAACAACCACCCGCCACCTCAGGGTGACAACCTCACCCGTTTTCCGAGACTGAATCCCCCAACCTTCTCCAGCAGCACTGAGCCCATTGTGGCAGATGACTGGCTCCATAAGATGGAGAGGGGACTTGTCACCGCTGGATGCACTGACGCTAAGAAGGTGCGCTTTGCCGCCCATCAACTGGATGGACCAGCAGCTTCATGGTGAGAGAACTACACCACCACATACCCCATTACTGATGTAACTTGGGAGCAGTTCAAGCTTTCTTTCCGCACCGCTCATGTCTCAGCTGGAGCCATGAGTCTGAAGAAGCGCAAGTTTCACAACTTGCGCCAGGGGAACCGTTCCGTGGCCCATTACGTGGACGAATTCAGCATGTTGGCCCGTTATGCACCAGGCGATGTGGCCGATGATGCGGCCAAGCAGGAGAAGTTTCTGGAAGGACTCAATGATGAGTTGAGCATGCAGTTGGTAGTGGCTACTTTCAACAACTACCAAGAGCTGGTGGACAAGGCCCTCATCTTGGAGGGAAAACATCAACAAATTGAGAACCACAAGAGGAAGTATACTCAGGGGAAGTTCAACTCTGGAGCTCATCAGAAGCCCCGCTACTCCCCGTACTTAGGGAATACCGGATCAGGGACTGGTAAGTTTGGAAGGCACACTCATGCCGTGCACAACTATGGAGGCCACAACCATGGAGGAAATGGGAATGCCCGTCCTAACCATGGAAACTTCAAGACTGACAATGGGAATGGGAACAACAACCAGCACCGTCACGCTCCTACTCAGAAGGATCTGAACCACATCACATGTTTCAAGTGTTAGAAGACAGGGCACTATGCCACCGAATGCCCTCAGAACAAGCAAGGGAATGGAAAGGGCAACTCTGCCGCTAAGAAGCCAAATCAGTTTCCTCGTGCCCAGGTGAACCACCTCGATGTGGAAGAAGTCTATGATCATCCCGAGACAGTGGTTGGTAAGTTTTTATTGCATTCATGTCCAATTACAGTACTTTTTGATTCCGGTGCAACTCATTCATTCATATCAAGGGTAGTTGTGGATAAGTATGGTTTGCCCACCAAAACCCTTAGTCAGCCCATTAAGGTCAGTTCCCCAGGAGGCATGATGATGGCAGGGATAGGATGCCATGCGTTGAAGCTCAATATAGGAAACCATGTTTTTCCCACCGACCTCATTGTCTTAGAGTCGTAGGGATTGGATGTAATCCTAGGCATGGATTGGATGACCAAGTATGAAGGAAACCTTGATTGCCCTAGCAAGTCTATTTCACTCACCACTCCGGAGAACAAGAGGATAAAGTATGTATCCCGACGCACCTAGATGAGTGCTCGGTTAAATTCTCTCACAGGAGTTGTTCAGGAGGAAGTACCGATTGTACGAGACTTTCCAGATGTATTCCCGGAGGAATTACCAGGCATGCCACCAGATAGGGAGATTGAGTTTTTGAAAGAGCTACTACTAGGGACGGCCTCAATTTCCAAGAGACCCTATCGGATGCTCGCAAATGATCTATTAGAAATCAAGAAGCAAATTAAGGAGTTATTGGACAAAGGGTATATTCGTCCAAGTTCTTCACCTTGGGGAGCCCCAGTTCTTTTGGTGGAGAAGAAGGATAAAACCTTGAGAATGGTAGTCAATTATCGTGCCTTGAACGAGGTAACTATCAAGAACAAGTACCCTCTGCCGATGATTAATGACTTGTTTGATCAGCTCGTAGGAGCCAAAGTATTCTCCAAGATCGATCTTCGATCAGGGTATCACCAATTCAAAATTCGTGAACAGGATATACCCAAAATAGCTTTCACCACAAGGTATGGCTTGTATGAGTATACCGTCATGTCTTTTGGTTTGACAAATGCTCCTGCTTACTTCATGAGTTTGATGAACAAAGTATTCATGGAATACCTGGACAAGTTTGTCGTGGTGTTCATTGATGACATATTGATATTCTCCAAGAGCAAGGAAGAACACAAGGAACATTTGCGTTTAGTTCTGGAGAAGCTGAGAGAGCATCAGTTGTATGCCAAGTTCAGCAAATGTGAATTCTGTCTGACGGAAGTCGGATTCCTTGGACACGTTATTTCTGGAGATGGAATTGCAGTGGACCCCGCTAAGGTTGAAGCCGTCACCGAGTGGAAGTCACCCACCTCAGTTAAGGAGATCCGCAGTTTCCTCGGACCTGCCGGATATTACCGGAGGTTCATTGAGAATTTCTCAAAGATTTCCAAGCCCATGACAGAGTTGTTGAAGAAAGAGTCTAAGTATATTTGGACTGAGGAATGTGAAGCCAGTTTTCAGGAGTTGAAGAAACGTTTGGTCACAGCCCCAGTGTTGATTTTTCCCAATATTCGGAAGGACTTCCAGGTTTACTGTGATGCTTCACGTCAAGGACTTGGAGGAGTACTCATGAAAGATGGAAAGGTTGTAGCTTATGCATCCAGACAACTACAACCTCATGAGATGAATTATGCCACCCATGATTTGGAACTAGCAGCCGTAGTGCACACACTCAAGACCTGGAGACATTTCCTTATTAGAAATAGTTGTGATGTTTACACCGACCATAAGAGCCTGAAGTATATCTTCACGCAGAAAGAGTTGAACCTCAGACAGAGGAGATGATTAGAGTTAATCAAGGACTATGACATGAGATTAAATTACCATCCAGGAAAGGCAAATGTTGTGGCAGATGCTTTGAGTAGGAAGAGTTATGTGAACACACTCACAGTGGGGGGATTACCTCAGGAGTTAGCCGATCATCTCAGAGAGCTCTGGCTAGAGATAGTGCCAAGAGGATATGTTGCCACACTAGAGATCCAATCCACCTTGACCGAAAGAATTCGTGAAGCCCAGAAGTCGTACAAGGAGATAGCTGAGATTAAGTAGGGAATGAAAGATGGTAAAGCTAAAGGTTTTCATGAGGATGAACAAGGAACTTTGAGGTTTGAGAACCGAATCTATGTGCCCAATGACCTAGAGCTCAGGAAGTTGATACTTCAGGAAGCCCACAATTCCCCTTACTCGATACACCCAGGCAACACCAAGATGTATCTGGACTTGAAGGAAAGTTACTGGTGGACGGGTGTGAAGAAGGATATTGCGGAACATGTTGCAATATGTGATGTTTGTTAGCGAGTATAGGCGGAACATCAGAAACCAGCAGGGTTACTCCAACCTTTGCCGATACCCGAGTGGAAATGGGAAAAGCTTGGTACGGACTTCATCACAGGATTACCCAGGACCCATTCAGGTTATGATTCCATCTGGGTAGTGGTAGATCGCTTGACCAAGGTGGCTCATTTCATTCCAGTGAAGACCACCTATACCAGTGCTAAGCTAGCTAAGATATATATGACCAGGATCATATGTTTGCATGGAGTTCCGAGGAGTATAGTGTCAGATAGAGGAACACAATTTACCTCAAAGTTTTGGCATCAGTTACATGAAACTTTGGGTACGAGGCTGGAGTTCAGTACAACTTTTCATCCGCAGACCGATGGACAGACTGAGAGAGTCAACCAGATTCTGGAGGACATGTTGAGAACTTACCTTACGCAGAATTTTCGTACAACAACAGTTATCAGACTAGTCTGAAGATGGCCCCTTTCGAGGCTTTATACGGAAGGAGGTGCAGAACACCATTGATCTGGGATGGTCTAGGAGACCGAAAATTTTTTGGTCCCGACCTTATCCGAGATTCAGAAGAGAAAGTCAAGCTGATTTGTGACAGACTCAAGATAGCTCAATCTCGACAGAAGAGTTATGCTGACAGCAAACGTAAGGAAGTGACGTATGAAGTGGGAGACCGAGCATATCTTCGTGTGTCCCCACTTCGAGGAATCAAGAGGTTTGGTGTTAAAGGAAATCTAGCACCCAGGTCCATAGGCCCCTACAAAATTCTTGAACGTAGAGGCAAAGTTGCATACAAGCTAGAATTGCCGGAAGGATTGTCCGGAGTTCATGATGTGGTCCATGTTTCCCAGCTGAAGAAATGCCATGCTGAGATGGTTGATATTCCTTTGAGAGACACCGTGCCCCTAGAGGCCATATAGCTTGACAGTGATGTGACTTACGAGGAGAAGCCTGTCAGGATCCTCAAGTCTGCCAACAGAGTTACCCGTAGCAGGATCAGCAAGTTCTGTATGGTTTTGTGGAGTCACCACACCAAGGAAGAAGCCACCTGGGAACACGAAGAAGATCTTCGTAGAGACCAACCGCACCTATTTTCTAGCCAACTCGAATCTCGAGGGCGAGATTCATCTTAAGGTGGGTAGGTTTGTAACATCCCAAAATTTCATTTTGGAATGTTATGAAATATAGCTATGCATCATCATCATCATTGCTTGAATGTATGGATTTGTTGCAATGCTTCTTCTGACTTTCTGAAACTCCCTTTCAATTTTCAATATGTTGCTTTCACCTATTTGAAAAACTTGGAAAAGTTCAAAATAAGAGGGAGGAACATGACACTCCACACCAGGGACTTCTTGGTGATTTATTTGAACAATAAAAACCAGGGGCTATTTTGAAAAATATTTGCAAAAGCTTTTAAAACCAAATAGGCAATTTCTGAAAATAATTATTTTTTTCAAAGTATTCAAATGACAGAGCAAAAATGTTCATTGAATAGCATTAATTCTCCTGATCATTTTGATATATATATTTCCTATAATTGGCAATGTTTTGAATGCTTTTAAATGAGTTTTACTGCTCTGGATATTAAAAAGGAAACGAATTTATTTGAAAACGGGCCGGCCCATGGGCATTAACTCGCGAATTCATTACGAACCGGATGACCGATGCGCTGACGTCGCTCTCCCTCTCACTGATGAGCCGGACCCATTGTCCGATGGCACCATCCGCGCGGTCATCCTCCTCCTCGCGCGCGCGCCGCCGTCGCCGGAGATTCCTCTCCCGGATCTCCCTCCTTTTTCCCTCCCCCGACCCCGCACCTGGTCCTATAAATAGCCCTCACTCTCCTCTGTCCATTCCACCCCGAGCCTCCACTCTACCCTCGCCAGAACCACCCCACACGAACTCGCCGTAGTTCGGATCCCCACCAGATCTTTCCCGAGCTCGTGCCCGTCGTCTCCGTCACCCCCAGCCCTCTCCGACACCACCAGACTACTCCGGAGCCTCGCCGTCGTCACCTGAGCACCTTGGACACCGCCCCCGACCACCGCAGCATCCTCCCCTACCACTTTCGACCACCGGCCGCCGTCGAACTCGTCGGAGAACCCCGATCCCATCTGTTGGGGAACGTCGCATGGGAAACAAAAAATTTCCTACGCACACGCAAACCTATCCATGGTTATGAGCATCTACGATAGGGAGAGTGGATCTACGTACCCTTGTAGATCGCTAAGCGGGAGTTAAGAAATGCGGTTGGTGTAGTCGAACATCTTCGCGATCCAAATCGCCGAGCGTCCCGCGATCTCATCACGATCCGTCCCGCGATCCCATCACGATCCGTCCCGCAATCTCATCACGATCCGTCTCACGATCTTGATCATGATCTGTCCCGCGAACTCATGATGATCCGTCCCGCGATCTCATCACGAACCGTCTCGCGATCTCGATCACAGTTCTTCCGATCTAGCACCGAACGGACGGCACCTCCGCGTTCAGCACACATGCAGCTTGATGACGATCTCCACCATCTTGATCCAGCAAGAGGAGGTGGAGAGGAGAGAGAGTTCACCGGCAGCGTGACAACGCTCCGGTGATGGTGGTGGAGCAATTCCGGCAGGGCTTTGCCTAAGCACTGCGGAACTACGATCTAGAGGAGAAACAATGCACCGGTGGAATGGGTAGCACGTGGCCGGAAATTCTGTCCAAAAACCACCCAATCCACTAGTATATATAGGAGGATAGGATAGGAGAGGCAGACAAGGCCTTTGGGTCGGCCAAAATAGGAGGTGGGAAGCAATCCTACTTCACCTCCAATCCTAGTTGGAGTAGGATTGCCTCCTATTGGCTGATTTTCCACTTTTTGCTTTAGAACTTTCTCTCCTGCGCCATGGGCCTTTGTGGCTGTTTTCACAGACCACAAAGGGCTGGTTATTATTCTCCCACAGCCCATGGACCTCTTGGGGTCGAAATACCCCTCCCGGAGGCCTCCCGGTACACTACCGGCACTCCCGGTACACTACCGATGAGCCCGAAACTTTTCCGGAAACCAAACTGGGACTTCCTATATATGAATCTTTACCTCCGGACCATTCCGGAGCTCCTCGTGACGTCACGGATCTAATCCGGGACTCCGAACAAACTTCGGTCACCACCATACATAACTCTACATTACCGAAACGTCCCCGAACCTTAAGTGTGAAGACCCTGCGGGTTCGAGAACTGTGTAGACATCACCGAGACACCTCTACGGTCAATAACCAATGGCGGGACCTGGACGTCCACATTGGTTCCTACATATTCTACGAAGATCTTTATCGGTCGAACCTCTATGTCAATGATTCAGTTAATCCCGTACGATGTTCCCTTTGTTCTTCGGTATGTTACTTGCCCGAGATTCGATCATCGGTATCTCCATACCTAGTTCAACCTCGTTACTGGCAAGTCTCTTTACTCGTTCCGTAATACAAGATCCCGCAACTAACAATTAGTCACATTGCTTGCAAGGCTCATTGTGATGTTGTATTACCGAGTGGGCCCTGAGATACCTCTCCGTCACACGGAGTAACAAATCCCAGTCTCGATCCATGCCAACTCAACAGACACCATCGGAGATACCTGTAGAGCACCTTTATAGTCACCCAGTTACGTTGCGACGTTTGATACACACAAGGCACTCCTCCGATATCCGTGAGTTGCATGATCTCATGGTCATAGGAACATATACTTGACATGCAGAAAATAGTAGCAATAAACTGACACGATCATATGCTATGTTTGTAGTTCGGGTCTTGTCCACCACATCATTCTCCTAATGATGTGATCCCATTATCAAATGACACCTCATGTCCATGGCTAGGAAACCTTAACCATCTTTTGATCAATGAGCTAGTCTACTAGAGGCATACAAGGGACATGGTTTTGTCTATGTATCCACACATGCATTTAAGTCTCCGATCAATACAATTATAGCATGGATAATAAACGATTATCATGAAAAGGGAAATATGATAATAACTAATTTATTATTGCCTCTAGGGCATATTTCCAATAGTCTCCCTCTTGCACTAGAGTCAATAATCTAGTTCACATCACCATGTGATTCGCATTGTTATGAATCTAACACCCAATGAGTTCTGGGGCTCGATAATGCTTTGCATGTGAGAGAGGTCTTATAGTCAATGGGTCTGCGATATTCAGATCCGTGTGTACTTTGCAAATTTCTATGTCAAACCGAAAACACCGCTACCACACTCCACTTGGTACTATTCCAAATGGCTGCTCCACTATACGTATCCAGATTGCTACTACGAGTCATCCGTATTGGTGTTAAAGCTTGCATCGACGTAACTCTTCACGACGAACTCTTTATCACCTCCATAATCGAGAAACATCTCGTTAGTCTTTTAGTTACTAAGGACAATCTTGACCGCTGTCTAGTGCTCCATTCCAGGATCACTTTGAAACCTTCCAGCCATACTTATGGCAAGGCTGACATCGGGTCTTGTGCACAGCATTGCATACATGATAGAGCCTATGGCTGAAGCATAGGTGTTGACACTCATCTTTTTTCTATCTTCTGTAGTCACTGGGCATTGAGTCATGCTCAATTTTATACCTTACAAATCAGGCGAAAACTCTTTCTCTGACTGATCCATTTTGAACTCTTTCAAAATCTTGTCAAGGTACGTGCTCATTGAAAGTCTCATCAAGTATCTTGATCTATCTCTATAGATCTTGATGCTCAACAATTAGGTAGCTTTATCCAGGTCTTCCTTTGAAAAATCACTTTTCAAACAACCATTTATGCTTCCCAGAAATCCTACATTATTTCCAATCAACAATATGTCATCCACATATACTTATCAGAAATTCTATAGTGCTCCCACTCACTTTATTGTAAATACAAGTTTCTCGTAAACCTTGTATAAACATTAAAACTTTGATCACCTCATCAAAGCGTATATTCCAACTCCGAGATGCTTGCTTCAGTCCATACAAGGATCACTAAAGCTTGCACACCTTTTAGCATCCTTAGGACTAACAAAACCATCCGGTTGTATCACATACAACCTTTCCTCAAGTAAACAGTTAAGGAAACGATGTTTTGACATCCATCTGCCAGATTTCATAATTGAAAACACAGCAACTGCTAACATAATTCCAATAGACTTTAGCACCACTACGAGTGAGAAAGTCTCATCGTAGTCAACTCCTTGAACTTGTCACAAACATCTTTGCAACAAGTCGAGCTTTACAAATAGTGACATTCACCATCAGTGTCTGTTTTCATTTTAAAGATCCATTTGTACTCAACGACCTGCCGTCCAACGAGCAAGTCTACCAAAGTCTACACTTGGTTTTCATACATGGATCCTATCTCGGATTTCATGGCCTCCAACCATTTGTCGGAATCTGGGCCCATCATCGCTTCTCCATATCTCGTAGGTTCATCGTTGTCCAACAACATGATCTCCAAGACAGAGTTGTCGTACCACTTAGGGGCAGTACACATCCTTATCGACCTACGAAGTTCGATAGTAACTTGATCCTGAAGCTTCATGATCATCATCATTAACTTCCTCTTCAACTAACGTAGGCTTCACAGAAACATCTTTCTGCGCTGCGCTACTCTATGGTTGAACAAAGGTTTAACAACCTCATCAAGTTCTATCTTCCTCTCACTCAATTCTTTCGCGAGAAACATTTCCTAGAGAAAGGATTCGTTTAAACAACAAACACTTTGCACTAGGATCTGACATTGAAGGTTCACCCAACTGATCTTAGGGTATTCTATGAAGATGCATTTGTCCGCCTTGGGTTCGACCTCATTAGGTGAAAACATTTTCCACACAAGTGTCACAGCCCCAAATATTAAGAAATGACAGCTTAGGTTTCTATCAAACCATAATTCACACAGTGTCATCTGAACGGATTTAGATGATGCCCTATTTAAAGTGAATGTAGTTGTCTCTAATGAATAACCTCAAAAATTATAGTAGTAAAACGATAAGAGACATCACAATATGCACTATATCAATAGAGCATGACTATGATGTTTGGACACACAATCACACTATGGTGTTCCAGGTGGTGTTAGTTGTGAAACAAATTTCACATTGTCTCAAGTTGTATGCCAAACTCGTAACTCAGATATTCACCTCCATGATCATATCGCAGTTATTTTTATCTTCTTGTCACGATGATCTTAAACTTCACTCTAAATTGCTCGAACCTTTCAAACAATTCAGACTTGTGTTTCATTAAGTAAATATACACTATATTTACTCAAATCGTCAGTGAAGGTAAGAAAATAACGATATCCACTGCACGCTACAAGACTCACTGGATTGCATACATCAACATGTATCATTTCCAATGAATCACTTGCTCGCTCCATCCAACGGGGTCCTTTAGTCATCTTGCCTAAGAGCCATGGTTCGCATGTCTCAACCGATTCGGAATCGAATGTGTCTAAAGATCCATCAGCATGGAGTTTCTTCATGCGCTTTATACCAATATGACATTCTGCGGTAGTGCCACAAATATGTGGTACTATCATTATTAACTTTGTATCTTTTGACATCAATGTTATGAACATGTGTATTACTACAATCAAGATTTCAACAAACCATTCTCACTGGGTGCATGACCATTGAAGGTATTATTCATGCAAACAAAATAACCATTATTCTCTAATTCAAATGAATAACTGTATTGCAACAAACATGATCCAATCATGTCCATGCTCAACGCAAAACACCAAATAACATTTATTCAGGTTCGTCACTAATCCTGAAGGTAGAGAGAGCGTGCGATGTTGATCACATCAACCTTGGAAACACTCCCAACACATATCGTCACCTCATCCTTAGCTAGTTCTCCGTTTATTCTATAGCTTTTATTTTGAGTTACTAACATTTAGCAACCGAACCGGTATCCAATACCCAGGTGCTACTAGGAGTACTAGCAAGGTACACATCAATAACTCGTATATCAAATATACTTCTGTCGATGTTGCCAGCCTTCTTATCTACCAAGTATCTAGGGTTGTTCCGCTTCAGCGACCGTTTCACCTCATAACAGAAGCACTCAGTCTCGGGTTTGAGTTCAACTTTGGGTTGCTTCATTGGAGGAGCAACTGACTTGCTATCCATGAAGGTTCCCTCCTTGCTCTTGCCCTTCTCGAAACTAGTGGTTTGGTTAACCATCAACACTTGACGCTCCTTCTTGATTTCTACCTTCGCGGTGTCAAATCACGAACAGCTCAGGAATCATTATTTCTATCCCTGGCAATTTATAGTTCATCACTAAGTTCTAGTAGCTTAGTGACAGTGACTTGGAGAACTATGTCAATCAGTATCTTATGTGGAAGATCAACTCCCACTTGATTCAAGCGATTGTAGTACCCAGACAATCTGAGTACATGCTCAACGATTGAGCTATTCTCCTTCATCTTACAGGCAAAGAATCTTGTTGGAGATCTCATATCTCGCAACACGGGCATGAGCCTGAGATCACAATCTCAGCTCTTAGAACATCTCATATGTTCCGTGACTTTCAAAATGTTTTGGAGCCTCAATTCTAAGCCGTAATGCATGACGCACTAAACTATCAAGTAGTCATCGGAACGTGCCTGTCAGATGTTCACAACATCTACAGACGACACTAGAGGGGGTGGCGCACCGAGCGGTGCATCAAGGACATAAGCCTTCCTGTGCAGCAACGAGGACAATCCTTAGATCACGGACCCAGTTTGCAATATTGCTACCATCATCTTTCAACTCTATTTCTCTAGGAACATAAAATTACAAGGGAGCTACAACGTGAGCTAGTAATCTACGACATAATTTGCAAAGACACTATTGACTATGTTCATGATAATGAGTTCAATTAATCATATTACTTAAGAACTCCCACTTAAATTGACATCCCTCAGATCATCTGAGTGACACATGATCCAATATCCACCAACTCAAGTCCGATCATCACGTGAGTTGAGGTGGCTTCAATGTTGAACATCATCATGTTGATCATATCTACTATATGACTCATGTTCGACCTTTCGGTCTCTTGTGTTCCGAGGCCATGTCTGTACATGCTAGTCTCGTCAAGTTTAAACCGAGTGTTTCCGCGTGTGCAAATCTATCTTGCACCCATTGTATGTGAACGTAGAGTCTATCACACCCGATCATCACGTGGTGTCTCAACACGACGAACTTTCGCAACGGTGCACACTCGGGGAGAACACAATTTATCTTGAAATTAAGTGAGGGATCACCTTATAATGCTACCGTCATCCTAAGCAAAACAAGGTGCATAAAAGGATTAACATCACATGCAAATCATAAGTGACATGATATGGCCATGAACTTGTGCTTTTGATCTCCATCTAGAAAGCACCGGCATCATCTCCATCATCACCGGAATGACACCATGATCTCCATCATCTTGATCTCCATCAACGTGTCGCCATCGGGGTTGTCACACCCTGCATGCTTCTACTACTATTGCTACCGTTTAGCGATAAAGTAAAGCATTACATAGCGCTTAATGATTGACACGCAGGTCATACAATAATTAAAGACAGCCCTATGGCTCCTGCCGGTTGCCGTACTCATCGACATGCAAGTCGTGATAATCTATACATCACATGATCATCTCATACATCACATATATCACGTCATGTAATTGGCCATATCATATCACAACAAACCCTGCAAAAACAAGTTAGACGTCCTCTAATTGTTGTTGCATGTTTTACGTGGCTGCTACGGGTATCTAGCAAGAACAATTCTCACCTACGCAAAAACCACAACGGTGATACACTAGTTGCTTTTCAACCTTCTCAAGGACCGCCTTTGTCGAATCCGATCCAACTAAAGTGAGAGAAACTGTCACCCGCAAGCCATCTAGGCAACAAGTTGCGTCGAGGGAACCCGTCTCTCGTAAGCGTACGAGTAATGTTGGTACGGGCCGCTTCATCTCACAATCCCGCTGAACCAAAATCTGACCAAGGGAGGAAGCAATCTAAGCATCAATGCCCGCAAACCTTTTGTGTTCTACTCGAGATCTCATCGAACCATCAACCTAGCTCATGATGCCACTGTTGGGGAACGTCGCATGGGAAACAAAAATTTTCCTACGCACACGCAAACTTATCCATGGTGATGAGCATCTACTAGAGGGAGAGTGGATCTACATACCCTTGTAGATCGCTAAGCGGGAAGCGTTAAGAAACGCGGTTGGTGTAGTCGAACATCTTCGCGATCCAAATCGCCGAGCGTCCCGCGATCTCATCATGATCCGTCCCGCGATCCCAGCACGATCCGTCCCGCAATCTCATCATGATCCGTCTCACGATCTTGATCACAATCTGTCCCGCGAACTCATCACGATCCGTCCCGCGATCTCATCATGAACCGTCTCGCGATCTCGATCATAGTTCTTCCGATCTAGCGCCGAACGGACGACACCTCCGCGTTCAGCACACGTGCAGCTTGATGACGATCTCCACCGTCTTGATCCAGCAAGAGGAGGTGGAGAGGAGAGAGAGTTCACCGGCAGCATGACAGCGCTCCGGTGATGGTGGTGGACCAATTCTGGTAGGGCTTCGCCTAAGCACTGCGGAACTACGATCTAGAGGAGAAACTATGCACCGGTGGAACGGGTAGCACGTGGCCGGAAATTCTGTCCAAAAACCACCCAATCCACTAGTATATATAGGAGGAGAGGAGAGGAGAGGCAGCCAAGGCCTTTGGGTCGGCCGAAATAGGAGGTGGGAAGCAATCCTAGTTCACCTCCAATCCTAGTTGGAGTAGGATTGCCTCCTATTGGCTGATTTTCCACTTTTTGCTTTAGGATTTTCTCTCCTGCGCCATGGGCCTTTGTGGCTGTTTTCCCATTCCAAAAAGGGCTGGTTATTCTTCTCCCACAGCCCATGGACCTCTTGGGGTTGAAATACCCCTCCCGGAGGCCTCCCGGTACACTACCGGCACTCCCGGTACACTACCGGCACTCCCGGTACACTACCGGCACTCCCGGTACACTACCGATGAGCCCGAAACTTTTCCGAAAACCAAACTGGGACTTCCTATATATGAATCTTTACCTTCGGAACATTCCGGAGCTTCTCGTGACGTCCCGGATCTCATCCGGGACTCCAAACAAACTTCGGTCACCACCATACATAACTCTACATTACCGAAACGTCACCGAACCTTAAGTGTGCAGACCCTGCGAGTTCGAGAACTATGTAGACATGACTGAGACACCTCTACGGTCAATAACCAATGGCGGGACCTAGACGTCCACATTGGTTCCTACATATTCTATGAAGATCTTTATCGGTTGAACCTCTATGTCAAGGATTCAGTTAATCCCGTACGATGTTCCCTTTGTTCTTCGGTATGTTACTTGCCCGAGATTCGATCGTTGGTATCTCCATACCTAGTTCAACCTCGTTACTGGCAAGTCTCTTTACTCGTTCCATAATACAAGATCCCACAACTAACAATTAGTCACATTGCTTGCAAGGCTCATTATGATGTTGTATTACCGAGTGGGCCCTGAGATACCTCTCCGTCACACGGAGTAACAAATCCCAGTCTCGATCCATGCCAACTCAACAGACACCCTCGGAGATACCTGTAGAGCACCTTTATAGTCACCCAGTTACGTTGCGACGTTTGATACACACAAGGCACTCCTCCGATATCCATGAGTTGCACGATCTCATGGTCATAGGAACATATACTTGACATGCAGAAAACAGTAGCAATAAACTGACACGATCATATGCTATGTTTGTAATTTGGGTCTTGTCCACCACATCATTCTCCTAATGATGTGATCCCGTTATCAAATGACATCTCATGTCCATGGCTAGGAAACCTTAACCATCTTTTGATCAACGAGCTAGTCTACTAGAGGCATAATAGGGACATGGTTTTGTCTATGTATCCACACATGCATTTAAGTCTCCGATCAATACAATTATAGCATGGATAATAAACGATTATCATGAACAAGGAAATATGATAATAACTAATTTATTATTGCCTCTAGGGCACATTTCCAATACCATCTTTGTAAGTCGCCGTCTCCACCGTAGCCGTCGGATCCGTAGTCTACGCACGAGATTATATCCATTTATAACTCGAACCGGTATCCTCTAACGTTCGATCGACTGCCTACAAACACCCACACGCATGCTCCTTCGACCAATAGGAACCTGACACGTAGCCCCTGTCCGATCGTTAGTTTTTTTCTTTTTCTTTTCTGATTTAGAAAAGAGAATGCATCCTGATTTTGTTTTTATCTTATCTTTTAAACTATTTGGTATTTTTAGTTGATTCTTTTTGCATTAGGTCACATATTTCATGTAGTTTCACCCTGTAGTCTTAGATTTTAATTTTGAACTGTAAAATTTGAATTTAATCAAATTTTCTCAAACTACTCAAATCTGAATAACTAGAGTTTAAAAATAGATTTTAGTATGAATCTTTTTGCTACTGCTTGGTATTAGTTAGGACTATAAGCATGCTTACTTTGAGAATTTGTAGGATGGATTTGTTTAGTGTTTTAACTTTAAACACAATCTTCCTAGTGGTTAGTATAGTTTAAATAATTTAGTTTTTAGTTAGTTTAAATCTGAGTTAGTCATATTTTGTTTTAGTAGGTTTCTATTGTTTCGACTTTAGGTGATTGACTTGCTGTTAATAAAAATGTAATTTGCTCAGTTTATTTCTATATTGTTATAGGAATCTTTATTCTTTTTTCACTAGGTTTAATTTGATTAAAACAAACTAGTTAGTAATAGTTTCCTTTAACAAAGTTTTAGATAATTAAATTCTGTTTTCTAAGAAAAGTTTTAGTAAATTATTTTCAGTTAGGAGAATTGTTTTATTAATAAAATTATAGTTTATTTCACTCGATTGTTAATAAACTCTAGCCCACTTCATGTAGTAGTGTTTATCAAAACTTTTAAAACCCTACTAAGATTTTTCTTAACAAAACTTTAAATGGATTTAATTCTGTTTATTAATAAAATATTTCTATTGTTCTTTTCTGTCAAATATTGTTTTGTTAATACCAATACTTCTATTTGTTAGTAGTAGTTCACCCATCATCCTTTAGAAAACCCAAACTATGTGTTGATCTTCTTTTCTTTTGATTGTGCCTTGTTTGTCTTGAGTGATTACTAGTTCATTCCTGATTTTTGTGAGTTACAATATTTTGTTGTATGCTTATTGAGTGCTCTTGTTTGATTTGTTAGATCATCCGGAGTGCGAAGCTTGTTACCTAGAGTCCCTCGAGTACGAAGATCGTCAATCAGGCAAGTCACTTTGATCATGTATACCTATGTTTCATTGCATTAGTGCTTCCATCACCCCAATTGCATGCAAAGTAGGTAAATTGGAAATTTGGTTACTTGATGTAGTATCATGTGGTAGGCACCCCTCAACCTTTGACACTTTGGCCCCGGGAAACGTTCAATTAATTTTGCTATGCTATTAGTAGACGGGGTTGGATGTGTGATTCATGAGAGTGTGAGATAATAATTTCAAGACCTACTATGATCAAGACTTCAAGGTTTCCACGTTTTCAACATACCTCTGGGTGGATGATGGTTGAACGGCGCCCTGGAGAAACCAGTGGTTAGCCTAGGTGATGCTGGAGATGTGCCAGTATTCACGCGGAAAGGTCCACCCAGGCACAAAGAGATGGATGGATGCTTCAAGACCCAAGGCTTACCAGCACAGCCACAAGTCATTATGGGCTCTGGCTTGGTTGGATATCATGGTGACCCTGGACAGGCGGTGCTACGAGATGTAGAAGAACGGTAGGAAAGGATGGGCACCGACAAAGTCGCAGGGAAACCCTTTGGAAGACCATGTTTTGGTCATCCGTTTCTCAAACACCCTAAAGTGCGAGAAATCAAACGGAGGCGACAAAATCTTTTGGGGAACGTGTGCAAAACTCTGCAGAGTACTCAAACCTAATCGATTAGCCGTGTCCACGGTCATGGACGACTTGAGCCAAAGGAACTGAAAATTCCGGAACCCTCAACACAATTAATATGATGATGTGGGTATTAATAACTTGGATGATTATATGAAACTTCCGGAACCCCACCTGCCATATATGCATGTAGATTAGATGATTATCTTTTCACCCCTCTCTTGTGACTTTGCCGGCATATTCCATATGCTGACCTACACGGTTGCAACGTATCATGTTGTAGAGTATTTTTCCGACCAGGAGTGAGGATACGCTCTACGCTCGGTGAGATGCCCTTGGAGTCAGATGGACTTCACTACCTATGAAGCTTCCGCAAGATTTAGATATTCTCATGAGTTGGTCTTCAGCCACTTTATTGTAATCTTTATTGTAATAAAGGACTCAATATAAGATTTACGATTAATAAATGATGTGTGATTTCCCTTTGATATATACATTGATGTACCGTGTGTGTACCAGCATGATCTTGGGATGGTACGGAAACACCGTAGATTCGACCTTTCAGGTCGGGTCGCTACATTTACTCTCTTGCAGAAAACGAGAAGGGATAAATAGAACTTTGGGTTTTCTTCCTGTGTTTGGGAGGCTTGATTTCCTGAACTCCACGTGCATGTCTCCCAGATGAGGCATAGGAGTCTCCTCTTCATGTGAGCTTTCTTCTTGGTACTTGTCTTCTTGCTCTTCCTTTGAGAATAATCCATAAGGATCTATGTCCCCATAGAGCTTGGGATTGGCAAGATAATGCGATATGTAGCTCTCCCCATTAGACTCTTGGGATGACATCTTGCTCTAAATCTACTACAGAAATAGATCAAAATGAAAACAAGAGGTATTGTCGTGATACGAAAGTCGAAACCTTCGGGATATTATATAATGATTTTTTGCCGACTTGAAGGGGTGTTCCACAAGAAAACGGAGTTCGGGGGACGCACGGTGTGGTGACAAGCCCCCTACATGCGGCCAGGAGGGTGGCTGTGCCTAGCAAGCTTGTCGCCTACCTGTGCGTCCTTCGGACTGCTTTTTATTTTCCTAATTTTTTAAATATTCCAAAACTGAGTAAAATTGCTGTTGGGAAAGTTTTGGAGTTGGTTTACTTACTATACCACGTACCAATTCCTTTTGAGGGTCTGAAACGTTCTGGTAAGTCTCCCTAATATGCTCTTCGGTAGCTATGGTATTGATAACATTGATTTCATTATTAATGGGAGTACCTGAAATATAGTGTTTGATTCTTTGCCTGTTTACAACCTTCAGATTTTTGCCTTCGGTGTTGTTGGTCTTGATGGCACTGGAACGATATAACTCCTCAACGATATAAGGCCCTTCCCATTTGGAGAGAAGTTTACCTACAAAAAATCTTAACCAAGAATGGTATAGCAAGACATGATCACCTACATTAAATTCACGCTTTTGTATCCTTTTATCATGCCATCTCTTAACTTTCTCTTTAAACAGCTTGGCATTCTCATATGCCTGAGTTCTCCATTCATCAAGTGAGATAATGTCAAATAACCTCTTCTCACCAAAAAGTTTGAAATCATAGTTGAGCTCTTTGATTGCCCAATAAGCTTTATGCTCTAGCTCTAGAGGTAAGTGACATGCTTTACCATAAACCATTTTATACGGATAAGTACCAATAGGATTCTTGTAAGTAGTTCTATAAGCCCATAATGCATCGTCAAGTTTCTTAGACCAATTCTTCCTAGATCTATTAACCATCTTTTGGAAGATCATTTAATTTCTATATTGCTTAATTCTACTTGACCACTAGACTGAGGATGATAAGGGGATGCAATTCTATGATTAACATCATACTTAGCAAGCGATTTATGGAAAGCACCATGAATAAAATGTGAACCACCATCAGTCATTAAATATCCGGGGACTCCAAATCTAGGGAAAATAACTTCTTTAAGCATCTTAATACATGTGTTATGATCAACACTACTAGTTGGAATAGCTTCTACCCACTTAGTAACATAATCATCAACAACTAAAACATGAGTATGCCCGTTGGATGTTGGAAATTCATATAATCAAAAACCCAAACATCAAATGGTTAAATGACAAGAGAATAATTCTTAGGCATTTCCTGACGTCTAGTAATATTGCCAATTCTTTGACATTCATCACATGACAAGACAAACTTTCAAGCATCCTTGAAGGTAGTAGGCCAATAAAAACCTTATGTGCAATCCTATCTCCAGCATGGTGTCCTCCGTAGGCCTCGGAATGACACTTCCGTAGGATCTGCTCCTGTTCATGCTCAAGTACACAATGTCTAATAACACCATCTACTCCTTCTTTATAAAGGTGTGGGTCATTCCAGAAGTAATGTCTTAAATCATAGAAAAACTTTTTCTTTTGTTGGTATGTGAAACTAGGCTATATAAATTTAGCGGCAATGTAATTAGCATAATTAGCATACCAAGGAGCATTATGAGAAGCATTTATGATAGCTAATTGTTCATTAGGAAAGCTATCATCAATAGGTAGTGGGTCATCAAGAACGTTCTCTAACCTAGACAAATTATCTGCTACGGGGTTATCAGCACCCTTTCTATCAACAATATGCAAATCAAATTCTTGTAGCAGAAGAACCCATCTGATAAGTCTGGGTTTAGCATCTTTCTTTTCCATGAGATATTTAATAGCAGCATGATCAGTGTGAATAGTTACTTTAGAATCAACAATATAGGGTCTAAACTTATCACAAGCGAACACAACTGCTACAGTGGTAGCATAGTTCCTTTGAGCATTGTTTAGAGTTTTGCTAGCATAATGAATAACATTTAATTTCGTATCAGCTCTTTGACCTAGAACAGCACCTACGACATAATCACTAGCATCACACATCAAAGGGTAGGTTCCAATCAGCTGGTTGAACCACAAGTGCAGAAATCAAAGCATTCTTGAGAATTTCAAAAGCTTCTACACAATCATCATAAAAAATGAATGGAACATATTTTTGCAAAATATTAGTGAGAGGCCTAGAAATCTTTAGTAAACCTCCTATAGAAACCAGCATGACCAAGGAAACTTCTTATACCTGTGATATCCGTAGGGCACGACATTTTTTCAATAGCATCAACTTTATCCTTATCAACTTCAATACCTATTTCAGAAATTTTATGTCCCAAGACAATGCCTTCATTCACCATAAAGTGGCACTTTTCCCAATTCAAGATAAGATTAGTTTCTTCACATCTCTACAAAACTCAATCAAGGTTGCTCAAATAATCATCAAAAGAAGTTCTGTAAACGGAAAAATCATCCATTAAAACCTCAAAAATATTTTCACAAAAATCAAAGAATATAGCAGCCATACATGTTTGAAAGGTAGCAGGTGCATTGCATAAACCAAAAGTCATACGTCTATAAGCAAAGCTACCAAAAGGGCAGGAAAAGGTGGTGTTCTCTTGGTCCTCTTTTGACACAGGTATTTGAGAGAAACCAAAATAACCACCTAGAAAGCAGAAATGTGTGTGTTTGGATAATCTTTTTAGCATTTGATCAATGAAAGGTAGAGGGTAATGATCTTTTCTAGTAGCTTTATTCAATTTCCTAAAATTAATTACCATTCTATAACTTGTAATAATTCTCTACGGGATCAATTCATTTTTATCATTATGAACTACGGTAATCCCTCCTTTCTTAGGGACACAATGAACGGGACTAACCCAACTACTATCAGCAATAGGGTAAATGATACCTGTCTCTAGAAGCTTTAATATTTCATTTCTTACCACTTCTTTCATTTTAGAATTCAAGCGTTGTTGGTGATCAACAACTGGTTTAGCATGAGGCTCCATTTTAATTTTGTGCTGACATAGAGTGGGACTAATGCCCTTAAGATCATCAAGAGTACATCCAATAGCAGCACGGTGCTTCCTCAGAGTTTTCAATAATCTCTATTCTTCATGCTCTGAAAGTTTAGCACTAATAATAACAAGATATATCTTATTTTCATCAAGATAAGCATATTCAAAGTATGTGGTAATTTTTTAAGCTCAAACATGGGATGACCCTTGGATGGAGGAGGATCCCCAAGTATTTCAACAGGCAAGTTGTGTTTCAACATAAGATGCTGATCAAATAAAACCCCATCTATCTCATTCCTTTCATTCATATGCATGTCATTTTCATGGTCAAGAAAATATTGCTCTAAAGGATAAGTAGGAGGAACAGCATAGAAGCAAGACTAATAATTTCATCCTTACTAGGCAACTCTTTATCATGGGGTTGTCTACGAAATTTGGATAAATTAAACTCATGGGATGTATCCCCAAAACTTACGGTAACCTTTTCCTTCTCCAATTCTATTCTAGCATTAACAGTATTCAAGAAGGGTATACCAAATATAATGGGACAAAAATAATCTTGTGGGGAACCAAGAACAAGAAAATCAGTAGGATATTTTAATTTCCCACACAAGACTTCAACATCTCTAATAATCCTAACTGGTGATATAGTGTCTGTATTAGCAAGCTTAATTATAACATCAATTTCCTCTAACTCAGCTGGTGCAATATCATTCATAATATCTTTATATAAGGAAAAGGGAATTGCACTCACACTAGCACCCATATCACATAAGCCATGATAACAACGATCCCCTATTTTAACAGAAATAATAGGCATGCCAACAATGGGTCTATGTTTATGTTTAGCATCAGGTTTAGCAATTCTAGCGGCTTCATCAAGAAATTGAATAACATGCCCATCAATATTATCAACCAAGAGTTCCTTAACCATAGCAATACTAAGCTCAACTTTAATTTGCTCAAGGGGTGTAGGTGTTCTAGCACATCTCTTACGAACCACAGTTGAAGCTTTAGCATGATCCTTTATTCTAACAAGGAAAGGTGGTTACTCAATATAAGCAGTAGGAATAACAGGATCAACATTATAAGTAATAGTTTTATCTTCAACTTTAATAGGTTCCACTACTTTAAATTCAATGGGAGGATGATATTTAAACCACTTCCCCTTAGGGAGATCAACATTAGCAGCAAAAGATCCACAAAAAGAAGCTACTATCTCAGAGTCAAGTCCATATTTAGTGCTAAATGCACGAAAAGCATCGATGTCTATGAAGGATTTAACACAATCAAACTTAAGGTTCATACCTAACTCCTTACCTTCGTCGAGTTCCCAATCTTCATATTTGCATTTAATTATTTCCAATAAATCCCATTTGAAATCAATCTTTCTTCATATAGGAACCAGCACAAGAAGTATCGAGCATGGATTGATCATTACGAGAAAGCCGGGCATAAAAAATCTGAATAATAATTTCTCTCGAGACCTCAGGATTGGGGCATGAATATAACATTCACTTAATCCTCCCCCAAGCTTGAGCGGTTCTTTCTCCTTCACAAGGCAAAATAAATTTTAAATATAATTCTGATCACGATGAACTAGATGCATAGGATAGAACTTCTGATGAAATTCCATCTTCAGTCAGTTGTAGCTCCATGATCCAATATCATCACGTACCCTATACCATGTCAATGCCTTTTCCTTCAAATATAAAGGAAATACCTTCTTCTTAACATGACCCTCGGTCAGACCTGGAAGCTTAAATAATCCACAAACTTCATCCACATAGATTAGATGTAAATCAGGATGCAGTGTTCCATCTCCTGCGTAAGGATTAGCCAGCACTTTCTCTATCATACCCGAAGGAATTTCATAATAAATATTTTCAGTAGGTTCAGTGGGTTGAGGGACAACTCTTTGTGTTTTCGGTCGAGGTGAAGATACCCCAAACAAACCCCTCAAAGCATTACTTTCCATAGGGACAAGTGATAGTAAATTTCAGCACACTATATAAATTTTTCCTAACCAAATTCCACTTACCAAAGGTGCTTCACTCTGCGGCAACGGCGCCAGAAATGAGTCTTGATGACCCACAAGTATAGGACATCTATTGTAGTCCTGTCGATAAGTAAGAGTGTCGAACCAAACGAGGAGCAGAAGGAAATGGCAAGCGGTTTCCAGTAAGGTATTCTCTGCAAGCACTGAAATTATCGGTGACACGTATTTTTGTGATAAGATAATTTGTAACGAGTAACAAGTAACAAGTGTAGCAAAGGTGAAGCAAGGTAGCCCAATCCTTTTTGTATCAAAGGATGGGCCTAGACAAACTCTTATATAAAGCAAAGCGCTCACGAGGACACATGGGAATTTATGTCAAGTTAGTTTTCATCATGCTCATTTGATTCACGTTCGTTACTTTGATAATTTCATATGTGGGTGAACCGGTGCTTGGGTGATGCCCTTACTTGGACAAACCTCACACTTATGATTAATCCCTATCACAAGCATCCACAACTACGAAAGAAGAATTAAGGTAAACCTAACCATAGCATGAAACATATGGACCCAAATCAGCCCCTTACGAAGCAACACATAAACTAGGGTTTAAGCTTTTTTCACTCAAACAACCCATCATCTACTTATTACTTACCAATGCCTCCCCCTAGGCCCAAATAATGGTGAAGTGTTATGTAGTCGATGTTCACATAACACCACTAGAGGATAGACAACATACATATCATCAAAATATCGAACAAATACCAGATTCACATGATTACTTATAACGAGACTTATCCCATGTCCTTAGGAACGAACGTAACTAATCACAAAACATGTTCATGTTCTAGATTATAGGAGTATGAATTATCATAAAGGATCTGAACATATTATCTTCCACCAAGTAAATCAACTAACATCAACTACAAGGAGTAATCAACACTACTAGCAACCCACATGTACCAATCTGAGGTGTTGAGATAAAGATCGGATACAAGAGATGAACTAGGGTTTGGAGAGGAGATGGTTCTGGTGAAGATGTTGATGGAGATTGACACCCTCTAGATGAGAGGATCGTTGGTGATGACGATGGCTTCGATTTCCCCCTCTGGGAGGGAAGTCTCTCCGACAGATCAACCCTGTCGTAGCTCTAGATTGGTTCTGCCCAAGTTCCACCTCGAGACGGCTTCGCTTCATTCCGAAAGCTCTCTTCTGATTTTTCTAGGTCAAAACATTTCATATAGGAGAAGATGGGCATCGCAGGAGCCACAAGGGCCCCACAAGCCTGCTAGGTGCGACCAGGGGGGTGGCCGCGCCTAGCAGGCTTGTGGCCTGCAGGTGGCCCCCCTCTAGTTGATTCCTGCGCCAGTATTTTTTGTTAATTCCAAAAATATTCTCCGTAAATTTTCAGGACTTTTGGAGTTGTGCAGAATAGGTATCCCAGATTTGCTCCTTTTCCAGTCCAGAATTCCAGCTGCCGACATTGTCCCTCTTCATGCAAACCATGTAAAATAAGAGAGAAAAGGCATAAGTATTGTACATGTAATAACAACCCATAATAAAATAAATATAAATATAAAAGCATGATGCAAAATGGAAGTATCACTCATTCGATTTCTAATCGGTTGAGACATGCAGACCATACCTCATGGGCGAAATGTCTAAGACCTCGTCTTCAGGTGTGATGGAGCGGGCAAGTGACTTATTGGAAATGATACATGTTGATGTATTCGGTCGAATGAGTGTTGTAGCATGTGGTGGATATCGTTAGTTTCCTACCTTCACTGATAATTTGAGTAGTTATGGGTATATTTACTTAATGAAACACAAGTTTGAAATGTTTGAAAAGTTCAAACAAAATCGGAGTGAAGTTTGAGATCATCGTGACAAGGAGATAAAATGTATACGATATGACCATGGAGGTAAATACCTGAGTTACGAGTATTGGTATACAACTTAAGACAATGTGGCATCTATTTCATAGCTCACTCCACCTAGAATACCATAGTATGATGGTGTGTCCGAACGTCGTAGTCATGCTCTATTGGATATGGTGCGAACTATGATGTCTGTTATCGACTTGCCACTATCGTTTTGGGGTTACGCATTAGAGACAATTACATTCACTTTAAAAGGGGCACCATCTAAATCCGTTGAGATGACACCGTATGAATTTTGGTTTGGTCAAAACCTAAGCTATCATTTCTTAATGTTTGGAGCTACATCGCTTATATGAAAAAGGGTTTTCACCTAATGATCTCGAACCCAAAGCGGATAATTGCATCTTCATAGAATACCCTAACGTAATAGTTGGGTAAACCTTCCATCTTAGATCCAAGCACAAAGTGTTTTTTGCTAAAATAGGTCCTTTATCTAGAAAGAGTTTCTCTCCAAAGAATTGAGTGGGAGGAAGATCGAACTTGATGAGGTTGTTGAACCTTTGTTTCAACCAGAGAGTAGCACGGCGCAAAAAATTGTTTCTGTGGAGCCTACATTAGTTGAAGAGGAAGTCAATGATGATTATCATGAAGCTTTACAACAAGTTACTATCAAACCTCATAGGTCGACAAGGACGTGTACTGCTCCTGAGTGGTATGGCAACCCTATCTTTGAGGTCATGTTGTTGGACAACGATGAACCTAGGACCTATGGAGAAGTGATGATGGGCCCGGATTCCAAGAACTGGTTAGATGCCATGTAATCCGAGATGGGATCCATGTAAGAAAACAAAGTATGGGATTTGGAAGTGTTAGCTGAAGGGCGAAAGGCCATTCAGACCAAATGGATCTTTAAAAGGAAGACGTACGCAGACGGTAATGTTATCGTCCATAAACTCAACTTGTGGCAAAGGGTTTTTCACAAGTTCAAGGAGTTGACTACGATGAGACTTTCTCACCCGTATTGATGCTAAAGTCTATTGGAATTATGTTAGCAGTTGCAGCATTTTTTTGTTATGAAATCTGGCAGATGGATGTCAAAACATCGTTTCCTTAACGGTATCCATGAGGAAAGGTTGTATGTGATGCAACGAGAAGGTTTTGTCAGTTCTAAGGATGCTAAAATATATGCAAGCTCTAGCGATCCCTCTATGGACTGGAGCAAGCATATTGGAGTTGGAATATTCGCTTTGATGAGGTGATCAAAGTTTTTTGAGTCTATACAAAATTTATGAGAAACTTGTATTTACAATAAAGTGAGTGGGAGCACTATAGAATTTCTAATAAGTATATGTGGATGACATATTGTTGATCGGAAATGATGTAGAATTTCTAGAAAGCATAACCGGTTGTTTGAAAAAGGAGTTTTTCGAAGGAAAACCTGGAATGAAGCTACTTAAATATTGGGCATCTTGATCTATAGAGGTAGATCAAGACGTCTGATAAAACTTTCAATGAGTACATACCTTGACAAGATTTTGAAAGAGTTCAAAATGGATCAGTCAAAGAAAGAGTTCTTGCCTGATTTTTGAGGTGTGGAGTTGAGTGAAACTCAAAGCTCGACAATGGAAGAAGAAGGAGAAAGGACAAAGGTTTTCCCCTATGCCTTATCCATAGGCGGTGTATAGTATGCCATGTTGTGTACCACACCTGTGTGTGCCTTGCCATGAGTCTGTCAAGGGGTACAAGAGTGATCCAGGAGTGGATCATTAGACAGTGGTAAAGATTATCCTTAGTAACTAGAGGACTAAGGAATTATTTCTCGATTATGGAAGTGATAAAGAGTTCGTCATAAAGGGTTACGTCGATGCAAGCTTTAACACCAATCGAGACGACTCTGAGTAGCAATCCGGATACGTATAGTGGAGCAGACATTTGGAATAGCTCCAAGTGGAATGTGGTAGCAGTGTGTATAGTATGACATAGAGATTTGCAAAGTACACATGGTTGTGAATGTCGTAGACCCGTTGAAAAAAGACCTCTCTCACATGCAAAGCATGATTGAACCCTAGAGCTCATTGGGTGTTAGATTTTGTAACAATGTAAATCACATGGTGATGTGAAATAGATTGTTAACTCTAGTGCAAGTGGGAGACTGTTGGAAATATGCCCTAGAGGCAATAATAAATTGGTTATTATTATATTTCCTTGTTTGTGATAATCATTTATTATCCATGCTATAATTTTATTGATTGGAAACTCAAATACATGTGTGGGTACATAGACAACACTGTGTCCATAGTATGCGTCTAGTTAACTAGTTCATGAATCAAAGATGTTCAAGGTTTCCTGGCCATAGACATGATATGTCATTTGATAACGGGGTCACATCATTAAGACAATGATGGGATGGACAAGATCAAACTATAAACATAGCATATGTTCCCGTTAGTTTATTGCTATAGTTTTCTGCATGTCAAGTATCTGTTCCTATGACCATGAGATCATGCAACTCACTGACACCGGAGGAATACCTTGTGTGTATCAAACCTCACAACATAATTGGGTGACTATAAAGATGCTCTATAGATATCTCTAAGGGTGTTTGTTGAGTGGGCATCGATCAAGACTGGGATTTGTTACTCCGTGTGACAGAGAGGTATCTCAGGGCCCACTCGGTAATACAACATCACAATAAGCCTTGCAAGCAATGTGACTAAGTGTTAGCCACAGGATCTTGTATTACGGACCGAGTAAATAGACTTTCCGATAATAAGATTGAACTAGGTATAGAGATACCGACGATCGAATCTCGGGGAAGTAACATACCGAAGAACAAAGGGAACAACATACGGGATTAAGTGAATCCTAGACATAGATGTTCAACCGATAAAGATCTCCGTAGAATATGTAGGAATTAGTATGGGCATCTAGGTCTCGCTATTGGTTATCGACCATGGAGGTGTCTTGATCATGTCTACATAGTTCTCGAACCCGTAGGGTCTGGACACTTAAGGTTCGGTGACGTTTCAATATAGTAGAGTTATGTATAGTGGTGACCGAAGATGGTTCGGAGTCCCGGATGATATCCTGGAGGTCACGACAAGCTCTGGAATGGTCTGAAGGTAAATATTGATATATAGGAAGTCCTGTGTTGGTCACCGAAAAAGTTTCGGGTACTTCGGTAGTGTATCGGGAGTGCCCGGGAGAGTACCACGGGCCATCGAGAGGGGTGTCTCGACCCAAAGGACCTCATGGGATGTGGGAGGAGTCAAACAAGCCCCTAGTGGGTTGTCTAAACCCCCCCACTAAGGCCCATGCAGATAAGGGTGGGAATAACACAAAGGTGGAAAGGTGGAAAGGGTTTCCAAGTGGAGAGGAGGAATCCTACTCCTAGTAGGATTGGAGTAGGACTCCTCCACCTCCAGTTTCGGGCAAACCTTGAGGGTTTGAGGCTGCCTCCTCCCCTCCCTCCCTCCTATATATACTAGAGGATTTAGAGGGGAGAGATAACCCTAATTGACATGTGCTCCCTCTACTTTCTCTAAATTGTTCTCTCCTTTAGTCTAGTTTTGACGATGCTTAGGCGAAGCCCTGCCGGAATAGTTCCACCGCCACCACCGCCACGCCGTCGCGCTACCGGAGAACTCATCTACCAATCTGCCCCCCTCTTACTGGATCAAGAAGGCAAAGATCATCATGGAGCTGTACGTGTGCTGAACGCAGAGGTGTCATCCGTTTAGAGCTAGATCGGAAAGACCGTGATCAGGATTGCGAGATGATTCGTGATTTGATCGCGGGACGGATCATGATAGGATCGCGGGACGGATCGTTATTGGATCGCGAGATGGATCGTCATGGGATCACGGAAGCTCGGTGTTTTGGACCATGAAGACATTCAACTACATCAACCGTGTTTCTTAACGCTTCCCGCTTATCTATGTACAAGGGTATGTAGATCCACTCTCCCTCTCGTAGATGCGCATCACCATAGATAGATCTTGCGTCTGCGTAGGAAATTCTTCTTTCCTATGCTTCGGTTCCCAATATACCCTCCGGTTTGGAAATTTCCTTTTTGTAGAAAGGTTGGAGCGGCAGTTGCGGCGGCATCACCACTCTGGCCCCAGGTCCATGGAGGTCTTCACAAGAACCCTCCTAACAACATCGAGGGGCACTCTAGGTTGACCATAGGCTCAAGCGAACTATCATTTGGCCTCCCTACTGAATGGATCTTGTAAATGGATTTTGAACTAATATGGGAGCCCATCGGAGATCTCGTGGTCGTCTCTAGCGACCTCCGCCACGCTCGAGGGCTACTGATCGGGCCATACAACAGAGTGTCTAACATCAGGGAGCCTAACCTCACCAACTACAAGGGTCCTGCCAGTCCCAAGACAACGAGCAAATCTTAGGGGGAAGACGACCTTCATGGCCTCCAAGACAAGAGGGGGGCAACACCCAAGATTGCATCTCCGCCATGTAAACCCTAGACCTCCACTGCCTATATAAAGGAAGGTCTAGGGTCCTCCTTATCATCTATCCACACATAGGAAACCCTCAGTAGCAATCTAATACACCATTGTACCCCCTCACACGAGGTATCCCTCAACCATGAATAAAGGAAACTAGGTAGACGTAGGGTATTACTCTTCGGAGGCCCGAACCTAGATGACCCCTCGTGTGACCACATATCCAGGACTTATAGCTACGCTTGGACTCCTATCGATGGATCTGATGGTATTTTGCACCATCACTCGGTCAAAACACTTTAAGCTCAAAACCCTTTAAGCTCGCCCAGAGGCACCGTACCAACAGCTTCTGGGGCGTTTGACCTGTACGCACCCCTCTCAAATCTATTTTTTCCTTTGGTAGGATGTGTCTACTAGCTATAGATTAGATCCTCGAATCCAATGGTAATGTAGCCACAACTTGTTCTCTTTGTGGAGAGAACAAAGACATGAAAAAAATACTCTTCAAAGGTGTCTGATACGTCTCCAGCGTATCTATAATTTATCAAATATTCATGCCATGTTTACAATAGTTTTATATGGTTTTGGTGCAGGTTTATATTATTTTTATGGACCAACCTATTAATCTAGTGTCGAGTGTCAGTTCTTGTTTTCTACATGTTTTTGTTTCACCGAAAAACCATACCAAAACGAAGTGCAAATGCGATAAATTTTACAGAGAATTATTTTGGAATATATGTGTTTTTTAGGAAGAAGAATCAACGCAAGGCGATACTCGAGGGGCCCATAAGGCAACAGGGAACGCCCACCACCTGGGGGCACTGGATTGCCTCCTTGTAAGGCGATTGAAATATTTATTTCGCCACAAGACAGATATTTCTAGATAAAAAATTCCCTCAAAATTTCAGACCAATCGGAGTTACTGATCTCCGGTAATATAAGAAACGACTTTCAGCCAAAAAAAAGGGACACAGAAACAGAAGGAAACAGAGATAGAGATCCAATCACGGAGCGACTCCCACCCCTCCGGGCGCTATGAAGGCCAAGCACCAGAGGGGAGAACCTCTACCCATCTAGGGGTAGGCCATGGACGAGGAAGCCCGAGGGGGAGACTCTCTTCCCCTCTCACTTGGTGGCGCTAGAGTGCCATCAAGGGAGCCATCACCGTGGTGATCGTCTTTATCAACATCACCATCTTCATCACCTCCTTCATCTATTTTCAATAGTCCAATATCCCACATCTCGCTATGATCCCATAGTTGAACATGGTGCTTTACGCCACATATTATTATCCAATGATGTGTTGCCATCCTATGATGTTTGAGTAGATTTCTTTTATCCTTTGGGTTGATTGATGATCTTGATTGTTTTGAGTTCTATGTTTTATTTTGGTGTCGTCCTATGGTGCCTTTTGTGCTGTGCAAAATTCCTGCTATGGGGTGTTGCAATACATTTATAATTCACTTATAGTGGGTGGCTATAGTGACAGAAGCTTACAACCGAGTAAGGGGGTTGTTGCATATGGGAGTAAAGGGGACTTGATACTGAATGCCATGGTTGGGTTACCTTAATGATTTTTAGTATTTGTGGATGCTTGCTATAGGTTCAATCATAAGTTCATATGATCCAAGTCTGGAAACTATATTATCTCATCTCTCTCCCTCGTATAAAATGGCAATAGATTACCGATCTTGTTATCAATTGCCTAGGACAATTCTACACACCGTACCATCATTAATCAACACTTGCTATTTGTAATATATTGTAATATATTTTAACTTTATTTAGGCTGCACCTATTTTTATATTTTAGTTCTCCAATATCATGCAAAGCTATCCTATTTATGCCCACAATGTAGATTTATTTCTTGTATCTAGATAAAAGCAAACGCTTGGTGTATGTAGTGTCATATCAGTGGCAGATAGGACTTGAAAGAATATTGATCTTACATTTAGCTCCTTGTGGGTTCGACATTCCATACTTACCACATCCATCTCTGGAAAGTGCTATGGTTATTCTTTGCATTTGGGGATTATTAGTGTCTTGGCTAGATTTCTTTTGAGCTACTTTCGATCATGGTTGAACATAATAAGGAATCCACATAGATTTCTGATTTGTTTGCTCATGTTGCTAGTTTTTTGGGTCAATACGTTGTGGTTTTTCGGACTGCCATTGTTGCGCTCTGTTGGTCTCTACTACTTGTGAGGTGTGTTGGTTTTTTCCGAAAGAGGAAGGGTGAAGCAATATAGTAGCTGATAAGTATTTCCGTTAGTGATAACTAAGGTTATCGAACCAACCGGAGAACCACGCAAATTCCCGTCTTTAGTACCTACACACACAAACACAAACACTTGCACCCAACACGGGCAAGAGGGTTGCCAATCCCGTCAGACTCGTTAATTGCACGGATATTCTGATTGTCGTTAATATATAAATTAAAAGTGAAAACAAAAATGTAAAATTCCATCTAGGTAAATAGATTTTTAGCAGTATGATTAAGTAGACCCTAGGAGCATAGTTTTTACCACAGCTGCCCTCTTGAATACATAGCATACGATGGGAAGACAAATTATTATTGGGCAATTGATAGAAAAACACATAGTTACAATGTTATTCACAACAATTATCATGTATCAAGGCATCACGTCCATAAATAAGTAGACCAAAACATTTTTGCATCTACTACTATTACTCCAATTCGAGAGCGCTACTATGCTTGCCTCCCTAGATATTAAGTTCATAACAAACATAGTAATGCTTGGAGAAAGGTGACATCATGTTGACAAAGTAAACCCAATCAATACGAATAAACCCCGTCGTTTTGTAATTCATGGCAAAAATACAAATACGTTTCTTGTCCCTTTCTGTCACTGGGATATAGAGCACCGCAATATTGAACCCATTACAATGCACCACTCCCACTGATGATAAATAGATCTAGTTGGCCAAACCAAACAGATAGATCGGAGAGAAATACAAAGCTATACCAATCAAGCATAATAAAATTCAGATTTGTCTCTATTAATTTCAACCAATAGTATGATCATAAGCTCACAGTTTATTGGATCCAAACAAACACACCGCAAAACAAGATTACATCGGATAGAAGAGAACGGTGTATTGAACATCGAAGTGAGAAAATAAGACATCTAGCTACTAACTATGGACACATAGATCTGTGGTGAAATACTCACCACTACTAGGAAAAGGGCTGTAGATAATATAGACACTAATGGTGCACCAGACAAGTGGTGCGCCACTACTATATAGAAGTGGCACACCAGGTGCTGGTGCGCCATTCGTGTGATGGGCACTAATGGCGCACCACACACCTGGTGCGCCACTACTAACAATTTTTTTTGTTATTTTTCCAAAAGTACTAATGGCGCACCAGGTCCGAGTGCGCCATTAGTAGTTTAACTACTAATGGAGCACGACAAGCCTAGTGCGCCACTACTATTTATTTATTTTTGCAAAAACTACTAATGGCGCACCTCCAGCTGGTGCGCCATTAGTAACCAGGGTTACTAATGGTGCATTTGTAGGTCGTGCGCCATTAGTAACCTGTGACCAGCTAGATATATTTTGGACAACCACCTACCACACTCACTTTCCCCACTTTCATTCTCTCCACCTCCTCCTCCAAGCTTGTCTCGGGTGCCTCCTCCTCCTCCTCACCTCATTTGCATCATAGATTCACCCAAATTACCTTTTTTTTGATAGGTAAGTAAGGGGAAAGATTTTATGTTGTAGATCTACTTTTTTCTCCCTCAAACAACGTGCACATGCACTTTTTATGGCCTAGCTAGATCTACGTTTGTGGTGTTGCATATGTTTGTGGTGTTGCATATATGTTTGTGTTTGCAGGTACCAGTATTTGAAATGCAATAGTTGCCAATATTTTTCCGGAATGTTGATTCATTTCCGTTTCGGCGAGAATTGAGCACTATGCATTCTTTTTGGTCCTATTTTTAGGCAAAGTCATGCCAAATTTTTTCTTGGTTCTAAAATATCGTTTTGCTCTACCCCGTAGGCGACCATGGTCCGCAAGATGACCGAAGGCATCGTGAATAGGTTTTTGAGCTCCGCGAAGGCCGAGATGCTTCAAAATAACGAGACGGAGATAAGATGTCCGTGTCGAAGATGCAAGCTGAGGAGCCTTATGGACCCAGATTTTGTACAGGTGCGGGGCCACCCGCTCGTGCGTGGTTTCATGGATGGCTATCGGTGGCAAGGTGATGAAGATGATTATGAAGTCATCCATGGGGGCCGGGTAAGAAATGAGGAAGGGCATGAGCAAGACAACCACGGCGAGGGCGGGCGAGAAGACGAAGAATCTCCAGGACATGATCACAAAGTAGATGCAGTACACGGTCATCATGTAGAAGATGCCAGACATGATGATGAGGAAGATGTCGGAGTAGACGAAGGGCATGATCATGAAGATGAAGATGCCGGAGCATACGACGATGGACCATCGATGGGCTGGGTGCAGGACCCTCATATTCAAGAGCTGCTTCTCAAGTAGACGGATAATGAAAGAGCTGCCGCCCGAGAGAAAGCCAAGCTGGATCAACTGGAGATAGATGCGGTTACTCCATTGTATGAAGGATGCAGGCCTGAGGATACCCGCCTGAAAGTAACGCTCATGGCTCTGGAGATGAAGGTAAAACACAATATGACCGATGCATGCTTCGACGAGAACATGTCATTCTGGCACGAACGTCTTCCCAAGGGGAACAAGTGCCCGACCAGTTTTGAGGAGGCGAAGAAAATCGTGTGTCCTCTGGATTTACCGCACGTGAAATACCATGTGTGCATGAACAATTGCATCATTTATCGGGATGAGCACGCGGAGTCTACCATATGTCCGGTGTGCAGCGTCACTCGATACAAGAAGAGGAAGAAAGCTCCTCAAAAAGTGGTGTGGTACTTTCCGATCACTCCTTGTCTGCAGCGGTATTTCGTGGACCCTAAGGTAGCAAAGCTTCTGCATTGGCACGTGGATAAGGAGGAGAACAAGCGAGAAGATGACACAAATGATCCGGAGATAAATAAAAAAGACAAGATGCTGAGTCACCCTAAGGATGCGAGCCAGTGGCAAGCATTGAACTTCGAACACCCAGAATTTGGGAACGATCCAAGGAACATCGTGCTGGGCGCGAGCACCGATGGAGTCAATCCGTTTGGCACCCAGAGAAGCACACATAGCACCTGGCCTGTGTTTGTGTGGATGTACAACCTTCCCCCCTGGTTGTGCATGAAGAGGAAGTACATTCACATGAGTATGCTAATTGAAGGGCCGAAACAACCAGGGAAGGACATCAATCTGTATCTGGGGCTGCTGAAAGAGGAGCTAGACACGTTGTGGAAAACGCTAGTCAATACGTGGGACGTTAGCCAGAGGGCAAGGGCTTTGTGGATAGCGCCATCGGGGGTACGATCGTCCTGCGGTTTGATGACATCTACGCTATGTTTAACCTTCATCCGCTGCACTACACCTTCGTTCGGCTATTTTCGCTGAGTATGGAGATGCGGATCATTAGAGACAAGACCCCGGACATCGTGATAGTCGACCCCTTCTACATGCGTGCCAAGATCTTGGGCAGCGCTGGGGACCGGCAAGTCACGAGTTCACACCTCGAAGGCGTCATTCTGGCAAACCCAGATAAGGATAACTTCCTCGTTCCTTACTTTCCCGAGTAAGTCATCCCCTCACTGCCCCGTAACATATGATTTCTTAGATTTCGATCATTCTTTTTTTTTTCTAACATTTCGTGTTTTGTGCACAGTGACACACAATGCACACTCATCCTCATAAGCCCGAAATATTCCATGGCCACGTATTTCGACTCGGACCATCAGTCGAAGATAGACTACACAAATATCAAGAAAGTTCTTGATGATGTTCTCCCCGGCTACGCCAGATCTGGAGGCACCTTTAGCAGGACAATTCATAGGTACGGCAAGCACATGTTCACCCACAATACGACGTTCCCCTGCGTCAACCAGCCGCCTGGCAGTCAGAAGGATGCCTACTACGCCCTCCATCACATGTGGGCGATCGTACGGGACCAGCATCACCTTCTCCTACCAAATAATCTCAAAGATTGGGCCACACGCTTGTCGACAATCCAGGACGCGGATATTAGACAAGAATTCTATCGCATCCAGTCGGAGTTTGCGGAAATCATCCATCAAGATGTCCTTCGTACCTCGGGGCAGTTCTACCTCAGATATCAACCGTCCAACAGTGAGATAGAAACAACGCTACAAATGCAGGCTGACAACGCCCGTGATTTCATGACCATCACTAAAGACGGCGGCTTCATCGACACTCCGGTCCCTGAGTCGAGTCGAAAGTAGTGACGCTATGTAGTTCTGAAATGTCGATTGGCTCATGTTGTAATATTAAACTTTAATGAACTTGTATGTTTCTTTGGTTTGGATAGTCGTTCAACTTATATGTAATCGATGCTATTTATTAGTAGGACCATGAATCGTGCTATTAATGTGTTGCTTTTTTCTTCCGATCGTTTTGTTGCATACTTATATATTGCTTATGTATTGTCTGTGAATTGCTACTAACGTTTTGTTTGGCTAGTGCATAGAGATGCCGTCATATGTTGTGTACAAGGGTAAGGTTCCCGGAGTGTACGACGACTGGGAGGAGTGTCGGAGACAGGTTCACCGTTTCAACGGTAACAGTTACAAAGGGTACACCACTAGGGCGGAGGCGGAAGCTAGATACGCGTGCTATCTGGCGGGAGAGAGGAGGGAGTGTTGGAGGTACCGGATGAAGACCAGTTTCATTGCGATGATGCTCATCGTGATGACCACAACTCTCTTCTATGTGATGGTAGTTTAGATGATCGATATCGACTTGTAATGTGAAGACAAACTCGCTACTCGCGGTGTCGAGATTTGTAAAGTTCTAACGTTGTTCGGTATTTTAAATTCGGAGACTAATATGATGAATTGTATTCGGAGACTAATCTTCTATTGTATTCGATAAATCTGCAGTTTATATGTTGTGCTCTCTATATTCTGTGCAGTAATATGTTTTGTAACCTGTGCAAATATCAAAAAATAAAAAAATACCTAATATTCAAACTAGTGGCACACCACCCAGCACATTAGTGGCGCACTACAAAAAGCACACTAGTGGCGTATCCTACATCAGTGCGCCATTAGTAAGCCAGAGCACATGGGTAAATATGGCCCCTGGGAGGCATACTAATGGCGCACCGTGAGCTATACTAATGGCGCACTGCATGGTGCTCCATTAGTATACCAGATACTAATGGCGCACCTATGGTGCGCCATTAGTAAAAAATTCTAATGGCATGGTGCTAGTGGCGCACCTGTAGTGCGCCATTAGTAGGCAAAACAGGTGCGCCACTAGCAGCCTTTTTTCTAGTAGTGCACACATCATCATGGAGGCAACAAGGTTGATGTAGACGACCTCCATGATCGATTCCCCCTCCAACAGATTATCGGTGGAGTCCTTCAAATGGGTTCACAGCGGAACAGAGGCTTGCGTCATCTGAAAAATTATTTCAGGTTTCTCTCTGTTGGTTTTGGGTATTTATGAATATCTAGAAGTGGAATTTCATGAGCTGTGCACGGGGGAGTCACGAGTCGGCACAGCTTGCTCTACCCCTAGGCGCGCCATGCAGACTCGTCGCTTCCTCGTGGCTCTTTTGGCCACCTCTCAAAGCTTCTAGGGTCTCTTTATGTCCAAAAATAACCCCCGTGAATTTTCATCATTCTTGGACTTTGTTTGATATTCTTTATCTAAAAAGGACAAAAACACACCCAAAACAGGAACTACAGTAGGCGTTGAGTTAATAGGTTAATCCCAAAAAATGATATAAAATATCATATAATGCATCCAACATTGATAATACAATAGCATGAAACAATCAAAAATCATAGGTACATTGAAGGCGTATGAAGCATAACCCCAAGCTTAATTCCTGCTCGTCCTCAAGTAGCTAAATAATAAAAACAGTTTTTTGATGTTGAATGCTACCCAACTTGTAACCTTGGTGACGGTATAAATATTGATAATCATGAAGTAATTGATATCAACATAATAATAATCAGAAACATAAGATCATAATCATTACTTATTCAAAATATACAATCATGAAATAATGTCTATCAAAACTCATTTTATCATATTAGTATTACATGACTCTATCTTCACCGCATACATATAAATCATGAGCACCCCAGTGTTACGACCACACATTTGGATCGTACTTCTAACGTTCTTCAGTATTTTCAACTTCCACGCAATACATGAGCGTGAGCCACGGATATAGCACTATAGGTGGAATAGAATGTGGTGGTGGAGATCAAAGGAAGTAGGAAGAAAGTCTCTCATCGACTAGGCGGAGCAACGGGCTATGGACATGCCCATCAATCAATATCAATGCGAGGAGGAGTGATTTCCATGCAACAGATGCACTAAGAGCTATAAGTGTACAAAAGCTCAATGGAAACTAAGTGGCTGTGCATAAAACTTGCTTGCTCATGAAGACCTCGGGCATTTGAGAAAGCCCATCATCGAAAAATAAAAGACAAGTTATAAGATGAAAAATTCCCACTAGTATATGAAAGTGATACCTCAAAAGACTCGCTATATGATTAACAAGGTGATACTAAGCACAAGTGTGGTAAAAGGATAGTGGCATTGCCCTTTCTCTCTTTTCTCTCTTTTTTCTTTCTCTTATTTTTTAATTTTTAATTTTTTTATTTTTCATATGGAGTCTCATACCGACTTGTGTGGGAATCATTGTCACCATCATCCTTTCCTCCCTAGGGCAATGCTCTAATAATGATGATCATCACACTTTATTTACTTACAACTCAGTAAATTGACTCTATTAGAATGTCTCTGACAGTGTACGAGGACATGCAATTATCTAGCATAACATGTATAAAAATGATTAATGCTGGCATTTCCACAAATATCATGTGAGTTATATAAGATCATGAGAAGCAATATAATTATGAACACACAAGTCATGTGACGAAAGATGGAAGTTCCACGGCAATATATCTCGGAATTTTTATGAAAATGCCATGATAGGTAGGTATGGTGGCTCTTTTGAGGAATATATAATGAGGCTTATTTTTTAAAGAGCAAGTCATATCACGTGATTTGGATGCACCGGTGAAGTTTGCACCGACTCTCGAGGTGAGAAATGGGCAGTGCACGATACCGGAGAGGCTAGCAAAGTGTGGAAGGGTAAGAGTGCGTAATATCCATGTACTCACATTAGTCATAAAGAACATATATACTTATTGTGGAAGTTTTATTATCCCTCAAAGCAAAGTACTACTCGCATGCCCCTAGGGGCTTGGTCGGTAGGAGTTAACCATCGTGCACATCCTATTATAAATACACTCACACTTTGCCATCATGCCATGACCAACAATTAGATGAGAAGTTATTAACAAGCCTTACTTATGATATTTCTACTAATCAATGATCATGTACCAATACCCCTTCATATTATAACATCAATATAGTGAAACCATACGTTTTCATATTTAGTGATCTACATGAAATTTTTTATTATATCATATTGAATACCTATCCCTTACGGACTAGTCTTATAACACACACAGATTGGCATTACCGTTCTTTATTGTCTTAAAACAATTAAGTGAAGGATGTGAGTGCAATAATTTCTACAAAATATGACTGCCGCCATGCTCTGAAAGATATAAGTGAAGCACTAGAGCAACTGCCTAGCTCAAAAGGTATAAGTGAAGCGCATAGAGTATTCTAAAAAATAATGAAAATTGTGTGTCACTCTCCCAAAAGGTATGTCCATAAAACAATGATTGTGGCAAATTAAAAAGAACGTAAACTGCAATACAAGATGCTCCAAGCAAAACTCATGTCATGTGATGAATAAAAATATAGCTCCAAGTGATATACTGATAGACTAGAGAGGAAAGAGGGGATGCTGTCGGTGTACTAAAGTTTGGGTATTTTAGTACCCCTTACTTGTGCATAGACAGTTGTAGCCACACCAACGACAAGGCCTGCCGGGGGACTGTTGGATGCAAGTACGAAGATGTCAAGAAAACATTCAAGTCAATAATCAGAAGACCGAAGCCCAAAAGTTGGGACCCCAGCAAGATCTTGCCGGGATGGCTCGCGGAGCCCTCGCAGGACTCGCACCCGGCAAGACCTCGCCAGCCTGTCACTGCTCCACCGCAACGACCAGATTGTCAGATAGGTCTTATCCTCTTGAATACGTCTCAAGGCGTTGGCGATGAAGGGGTTAAGCGGTGTTGATGGGATGGCCACTTTTTCCATCCCCAAGAAGATTAGGAACAACTAGACAGAGTATTTAATGCATCTGTCCTATGCCGTCACTGTTTGGTATGATAACACTGTATCAAATGTACACCTTGTGTATGTACTGTACACCACTGTTGGAGACCCCTTAGACATATAAAAGGAGTCCCAAGGCATTACTACAGGGGAGGACCTTCTAGCTCATATGCATGCGTAGCAGCCGTGTATTGTTCATCACATAGCGCTCCTGGATCCGGAGCTCAAACACTCATAATACGCTAAAGTAGGAGTAGGGTTTTACGCTTCTCAGCGGTCCAAACCTAGGTAAAAATCCCTCGCGTTGCTCGTTGGATCTGCTCTTTGTGCACTCCTTCTCCCTGCCAAACCGTAAAGGGGTCACGCAATACCATGGGTGTCGTACCCCGACATCTTTGGCGTGCTAGCTAGGGGAGAGGATTGCATGAACCTGATCTAACGATCAGCGCATCAGTTTCTTCATCATCCATCATCTTCATCGCTATGCCCCCAAGAAGAAGGGCTTTACGACGGTTGATCCATCCACGTCCGGTGTGCATGTAGCTACTCGGATAGGCGATGGTTTAGATGCAGGCGGAGGAGGCGGAGGTCTTGAGTTTCCACGATGCTCTGGTGATCAAGTCCAAGCGAGCGGTGCCATTCGTAGCGATGACGGCAACCCACGCACCACTGGATCTCAGGAGGGAGCTATACTACTCACAGGCGGCATAGTGAACTCTAGGGACAGAAGTGTGCCTTCTAGGACACCCATGCTGATGCATAGGCTGCAACGTTCCCAGGTCGCACGCGATTAGCAGCGCTATGACGTTGGTGGTTCTAAGCGCCCCCATGGAAAGACTCTTGAGCATCACTCCCGAGATGCGCGGGACCAGCATGCATGCCAAAATGCTGGTGGAAGTGGCGCGCGGTGACGGGACCGTGATGGAGCTCCTTCTAACATGGTTAGGAGTCGGAGCACCTCACGTTCTTTGCAACTTTCACCGCCGACTACATCAGCAGAAGCGTTGGCGTGATCAAAGCTACTCTTGAATTTTCCTCCTACTGCGGAGAAGCTTGAAGAGTGGAGAGCTACTATTCAGAGCATCATCAGCTTCTCTGATAGAGATGGGCCGTAGCGGGCAGAGCCTTCACAGCGGCGGTCCATAGAGTCAGCGCGCACCAATGGCGATAAGGCCGTAGGTGGCACGACCACGGTGCACTCTCCTCCGCGGTGGCAATAGCGGTCGCGGACTCGACAGATCGGCGCCTGTGGTGACGATTCAACGGCGTCGTCTAATCCGTGAACTCGCCGCGATCAACATCAAGTTCTTTGGGAGCAAAGCAAAGAAGACACTTGGACTACCATCGAGCGGCAGGACCCACTATGGACAAGCCTGTGCCAGGTTATCCTGTCAGCCTACCTTATGAGGTGGGTTGTCCAGCTTTTACCCATGAGCTACGGCGAGTCCAGTGGCCAATTCCCGAATGCTCAAACCGGAAGTCCCGGAGAAATACGACGACATGACTCACCCGTCGGAGTGCTTGAGCATCTACACCATTGCGGTGCAGGCTGCCGAGGCACACGACAACAAGATACTCGCCAACTACTTCCTATTGGTACTTAAGCCCAACATCAGGTCGTGGTTGATGCATCTGCCAGAGAATTCCATTTCTTCCTAGGCAGGTCTGTGTCAGGAGTTTGTTGGCACCTTTACCGGAGGCCACCAAGCTCCTGTCCAGGAAAGTGATTTGCATTTCATCCCACTAGAAAGAAGGTGAAACCTTGTGCAAGTACATTCAGAGATTCAGCCGTATACATCACAACATCCTAGACCTTCATCTTGTTGTTGTTATCAGCGCGTTTCACCATAACATGTGCAACCGCAGGATGCGCGAACAGCTGGCGATGAACAAAGTTAGGGATGTTGCCGAGCTCTATGCTCTGGCTGATAAATGTGCTTGAGATGAAGAAGGGAGGAGACTCCCCGGCGAGGATGCTGGCACTAGAGCCGACTCTGAAGACAAAGACACCGCCGCTCTAGCAAAGAAAGGCCGACGGCGGAACAGGAAATGCAAGGGCAAAGCCATACTTGCCGTCGAGGAATAGGGCAACCTCGACACCACCAAGAAGACTAAGGTTGACAGCCCCGGCAAGGAGGTTGCTGGGTGCATCGCCTGTGAGGCCTTGGTGGCTGCCGACAGGCCGGAGGGCTCCGACAAGCAGTACTGCAAGATCCATCGCACCAAGGGCCACAATATCCAAAACTACCGGCAAGTTGAGCAGTTTTGTAACATCCCAAAATTTCATTTTGGAATGTTATGAAATATAGCTATGCATCATCATCTCTTTGTTTGAATGAAATGAATGGTTGAAGTGCTTTCTTTGAAATTCTGAAAGGCCATTTCAATTTTCCAATGTATTTTCCAATATATGTATTTTCCAATATTTATATTTCCTACGTTTGGAAATATTTTTAATGCATTAAAAGAGTTTTTATTGCTCTGGAAATAGAAAAGGAAATGATTTAAACCGAATCGGGCCGGCCCACAGCCTTTAAGACCAGAAATTATTCCGGGTCGGCCACCGACACGCTAACCACGCGTCCCACCCTCACTGACGTGTGGGACCCACCGTCCGACCGCGGCGTCAGCGCGCACATCCCCTTCCCCACGCCCGACGACTGTCGCCGGAGATCCCTCTCCGCGGATCTCGCCCCTCGTGCCCTCCCCGACCACCGCACCGCCCCTATATAAAGCCCCGTCCCTCCGCTCTTTGTTCCCCACCCAAAACCCCCTCTTCCCTCACCGGAACGCTGCCCCACACTTTGCTGGAGTTCGACACCCAACAGGACCTCCCCGAGCTCGTGCCCGTCACCACACTCACCCCCAGCCCCCTCCGACGCCACCAATCGTCGCAGGAGCCTCGCCGCCGCCGTTTGAAGACTTTGGACGCTGCCCCCGACCACCGCACCGTCGTCCCCGAGCACCTCCGACCATCAGCCGCCGTCGGTTTCGCCGGAGACCTCGACCCCCTCTCTATAAGCCGCCACCTCCACCCGTAGCCGTCGGATCCGTAGTCAATGATCTAGATTAGATCTATTTAATAAATGAACCGGTACGCATTAAGTCTCGGCCAACTGCTCGCTAGCTCCCGCACGCACGCCCTCACGGCCAATCACAGCATGCCACGTAGACCCTGTCCGATCGATAGAACGTTTTTGTTTTTCTTTTCTGTTTTAGAAAACAGAATGTATTCTATTTTTGTTTTTATCATATCTTTTAAAAAATTTGGTGTTTTTAGTTGATTCTTTTTGCATTAGTTCACAAATTTGTTGTAGTTTATGTCTGTATGCTTAGATTTCAAAATTGAGCTTTAAATTTTGAATCTAATCAAATTTGTTTAAATTACTAAAATCTGTATAACTAGAGTTTTCAAATATATTTTTGAGTGAATCTTTTTGCCACTGTTTTGTATTTGTTAGACCTATCATCCTACATGGTTTGAGAATTTTTAGGACGAATTTGGTTAGGGTTTTAACAAAAACAGAATCTGTTTAGTTCTTAATGTAGTTTAGTTATTTTAATTTTTATTTAAATTGAACCTAAATTATTTTAAGTTTTGATTTTAGGTTTCATTAGGTTCTGTTTATTCAACATTAGGTGTATTATTTTTTGTTAATAAAATATATTTTTTTCAATTTGTTTTATGCTCTAGTTTGAATAGGTACATCTTATTTTCAACTTTAGTATTGTTTAGAAAAAAGTTTTGTAGTAACTCTTTGTGCACCAAATTTTTATAATGAAATACTTTTTGTTTTCAAATAAAAATTTTGTATTTACTTTTCTGTTATCTAAATGCCTAGTTGTGCCAAACAAATTTTTGACTTGTTATGTCTTAGTAGAGTTTTGACACCAAAAATTTTAGAGTCTTATACTTTGAGTGATTATTCCTTTGGATTGTGCTATTGTTTGTTGAAGTATTTGTTTACCTTGCTTTTGTATGAATTTTATTTGTGTTTATGCTTATTGTGTGTTTTGTTTGATTCGTTAGATCATCCGGAGTGCGAAGCTTGTTATCTAGAGTCACTTGAATACGAGGATCGTCAGCAAGGCAAGTCACTTTGACCATGTATACCTATGTTTTATTGCATTAGTTCTACCATCTCCCCAATTGCATGCAAAGTAGGTAATTTGTAAAATTGGGTACTTGACAGTAGTATCATGTGGTAGGCACCCCTCAACCCTTTGACACATTGACCCCGGGAGACGTTGATTTAATTTCGCTATGCTATTAGTAGACGGGGTTGGTTGTGTGATTCATGAGAGTTGTGAGATAATAATTTCAAGACCTACATGATGATCAAGTCTTCAAGACTCCAAGTTTTCAAGATACCTCTCGGTGGATGATAGTTGAACGGCGCCCTGGAGAAACCAGTGGGAAGCCTAGATGTTGCTGGAGAAGTGCCAGTATTCATGCGGAAAGGTCCACCCAGGCACAAAGAGATGGATGGATGTTTCAAGACCCAAGGGTTACCTGCATAGCCACAAGCCATTATGGGCTCTGGCTTGGTTGGATATCGTGGTGACCCTGGACAGGTGGTGCTACGAGATGTAGAACAATAGTAGGAAAGGATGGGCACCGATAGAGTCTCGGGGAAACCCTTTAGAAGACCATGTTTTGGTCATTCATTTCTCAAAAATATATTTTTGAGTGAATCTTTTTGCCACTGTTTTGTATTAGTCAGACCTATCATCCTACATAGTTTGAGAATTTTTAGGATGAATTTGGTTAGGGTTTTTAACAAAAACAGAATCTGTTTAGTTCTTAATGTAGTTTAGTTCTTTTAATTTAAATTTAAATTGAACCTGAATTAGTTTAACTTTTGTTTTTAGATTTCATTAGGTTTTGTTGATTCAACATTAGGTGTATTATTTTCTGTTAATAATATATATTTTTTTCAATTTGTTTTGTGCTCTAGATTGAATAGGTACATCTTACTTTCAACTTTAGTATTGTTTAGAAAAAAGTTTTGTAGTAACTCTTTTTGCACAAATTTTTTATAATGAAATACTTTATATTTTCAAATAAAAATTTTGTATTTACTTTTCTGTTATCTAAATGCCTAGTCGTTCGAAACAAATTTTTGACTTGTTATGTCTTAGTAGAGTTTTGACACCAAAATTTTTAGAGTCTTATACTTTGAGTGATTATTCCTTTGGATTGTGCTATTGTTTTTTGAAGTATTTGTTTACCTTGCTGTTGTATGAATTGTATTTGTGTTTATGCTTATTGTCTGTTTTGTTAGATCCGTTAGATCATCCGGAGTGCGAAGCTTGTTATCTAGAGTCACTTGAATACGAGGATCGTCAGCAAGGCAAGTCACTTTGACCATGTATAACTATGTTTAATTGCATTAGTTCTACCATCTCCCCAATTGCATGCAAAGTAGGTAATTTGGAAACTTGGTTACTTGATGTACTATCATGTGGTAGGCACCCCTCAACCCTTTGACACATTGACCCCGGGAAACGTTGATTTAATTTCGCTATGCTATTAGTAGACGGGGTTGGTTGTGTGATTCATGAGAGTTATGAGATAATAATTTCAAGACCTACATGATGATAAAGTCTTCAAGATTCCAAGTTTTCAACATACCTCTGGGTCGATGATGGTTGAACGGCGCCCTGGAGAAACCAGTGGAAAGCGTAGATGTTGCTGGAGAAGTGCCAGTAGTCATGCGGAAAGGTCCACCCAGGCACAAAGAGATGGATGGGTGTTTCAAGACCCAAGGGTTACCTGCACAGCCACAAGCCATTATGGGCTCTGGCTTGGTTGGATATCGTGGTGACCCTAGACAGGCGGTGCTACGGGATGTAGAACAACAGTAGAAAAGGATGGGCACTGACAGAGTCTCGGGGAAACCCTTTAGAAGACCATGTTTTGGTCATTCGTTTCTCAAACACCCTGAAGTGCGAGAAATCCAACGGAAGGGATCAAATCTTGGAGGGAATGTGTGCAAAACTCTGCAGAGTACCCAAACCTAATCGATTAGCCGTGTCCACGGTCATGGACAGTCTGAGCCAAAGGAACTGAAACTATCTGGAACTCTCAACACAAATAATTACATTGATGTGGGTATTTAATGTCAACTTGGGTATGAGAATTGGTTGGTGAAACCATCTCATTAATCAACCAACATTGTAGTAATTATGCTTTTGCCCTCTCTTGTTGTAGGAAAAAAATTGGCTTTATGCAAAAACTTACTACCCCCACCTGCCATATATGCATACAGAAAATATGATTACTTTACACCCCCTCTTTTGTGACATTGCCGGCATATTCAATATGCTGACCTATACGGCTGCAACGTATCATGTTGCAGAGTACTTTTCCGACTAGGAGTGAGGATACGCTCTACGCTCGGTGAGATGCCCTTGGAGTCATATGGACTCAACTACCTTTGAAGCTTCCGCAAGATTAGTTATTCTCATGAGTTGGCCTTCGGCCACTTTATTGGAATTCTTATTGTAATAAAGGACTCGATATGAGATTTTTTCGATTATTAAAGCTGTGTGATTTCACTTTGATATATACATTGATGTACCATGTGTGTACCAGCATGATCTTGGGATGGTACAGAAACACTGGAGATTTGACCTTTCAGGTCGGGTCGCTACAGAAATGGTATCAGAGAACACGCTGACCGTAGGACGTAACCTCTAGGATTGGAAAAGCCTTAGGATTTATTTCTCTTTTGTCTTTAAAATTCTTATACTCTCATCTACTCGTTTCTGACTTCCCTCCAATTTATATCAAAATTTATAAATGGGCACCTTCATCCCAGTTTTGATCACGGAGTTTTGTTAGCCTAACGCGACGATGCCCTTTTGCAAGGAGCTGATGAGGATCATCAGGGACGTAAGGATTGCCTTGCCAAGCATCACCAGGACTCCTATCATGTCTTTTCCACAAGAGGGACGCTACAGGATCGATGTGCACATCCCTAGGAAGACCTTTGGAAATCGTAAGGAACCCATCGACTTCAAGTTTGTGGCACCCAGCTGGATACTTGGGAGAGACATGGCAATTCACCGTGCCCGTGGATGTATTCAGGAGGAATACAGGGGTGGACCCATTTCACTAGGACTCAGCGTGGTTTGTCGCAGGGATGCCAATGGAAATGTCATAACCACTCCCACTGAAGACACCACAATTTCCTATATCCAGACTCTGGAGACGCACATCAGGACCTTGGAGCTTCGGGTACGTGCCGGCACGAAGACGATCAAGAGGTGATTTACCGCGAGATTGACCTAGAAGCTGACCTACGGGAAGCCAAGTATGAGCATGAGTATGAAGTGAAGGATCTCTTAGAGAGGATCGATAAGCTGAACACTCGCATTGCAACTCTAGAGGAACAGATGGACATGGGTGAAAATCTTCATCCAGAAGGAGACATGACTCCCTTGATCAGCAACAATGATGACTATGAGGAGAGCGTCACCAAAGGAGGCCACTTCATCATGTACTTTTGAGGAGAACTTTAGTTATGCCCTCATGTATCTTTATTTTCGTCGTTAAAGCGTAGGTCGATGCTTAGTTTGATTTGGAGATTTGTATCTCGATGTTTGAACCTTGAGTTGAATAAATGAATGAGTGTTTGGTGTGATATGTTTGTTGCATTGCATATGGGTAGTGAATTTCCTTTTAGGTCATTGTTCTATTCTAATTCTCACCCCTCTGAAAACAGCAAGATGCCTCCGCGACGTGAGCCCGACTTCACTTTCCCGCCAGAACTCACACAACTTCTTCAGCAGCAGAACGCCCTGATGCAGTTGTTGATTCAGAATCAGACCAACACCCATAACAACCACCCTCCACCTCAAGGCGACAACCTCACCCGTTTTCTGAGGCTGAATCCACCAACTTTTTCCAGCAGCACTAAGCCCATTGTGGCAGATGATTGGCTCCTCAAGATGGAGAGGGAACTCACCACCACGGGATGCACTGAGGATGAAAAGGTGCGCTTCGCCGCCCATCAACTGGAGGGACCAGCAGCTTCATGGTGGGAGAATTACACCACCACATACCCCATTGCTGGTGTGACATGGGAGCAGTTCAAGATAGCTTTCCGCACTGCTCATGTCTCAGCTGGACCCATGAGTCTAAAGAAGCGTGAGTTTCACAACTTATGCCAGGGGAACCGTTCCGTGGCCTAGTATGTGGATGATTACAGCATGTTGGCTCGTTATGCACCGGGAGATGTGGCCGATGATGTAGCCAAGCAGGAGAAATTTTTGGAAGGACTCAATGATGAGTTGAGCGTGCAGCTGATGGTGGCTAGTTTCAGCAACTACCACGAGCTGGTAGACAAGGCCCTCATCTTGGAGGGGAAGCAGCAGCAAATCGAAAACCGCAAGAGGAAGTATGCACAGGGGAAGTCTAACTCTGGAGCTCATCAGAAGCCCCACTACTCCTCATACTCAGGAAATACCGGATCAGGGACCGGTAAGTATGGAGGACACACTCATCCCGTGCACAACCATGGAGCCCATAACCATGGAGGAAATGGGAATAATCGTCCCAACAATGGCAACTTCAAGAATGGTAATGGAAGTGGGAGTGGCAACCAACACCGTCCCGCTCCAGCTCAGAAGGATCTGAACCATATCACCTGTTTCAAGTGCCAGAAGACAGGGCACTATGCCACTGAATGCCCTCAGAACAAGCAAGGAAATGGAAACGGTAACAACAACGGCAACTCCGCAGCTAAGAAGCCAAATCCTTTTCCTCGTTCTCAGGTGAACCACCTTGATGTGCAAGAAGTCTATGATCAGCCCGAGACTATGGTTGGTAAGTTTTTATTGCATTCACGTCTAGTTATGGTACTTTTTGATTCTGGTGCAACTCATTCATTCATATCAAGGGTAGGTTTGGAAAAGTAAGGTTTACTCACCAGAACCCTTAGTCAGCCCATTAAGGTCAATTCCCCAGGAGGTATGATGATGGCAGGAATAGGATGCCACGCCTTAAAACTCCACATAGGAACCCATGTTTTTCCTACTGACCTCATCGTCTTAGAATCCCAGGGATTGGATGTAATCCTAGGTATGGATTGGATGACCAAGTATGAAGGAAACCTTGATTGCCCCAGCAAGTCTATTTCACTCACCACTCCGGAGAACAAGAGGATTAAGTATGTATCCCGACGCACACGGATGAGTGCTTGGTTAAATTCCCTCACAGGAGTTGTTCAGGAGGAAGTGCCGGTTGTACAAGACTTTCCAGATGTATTCCCAGAGGAATTACCAGGCATGCCACCAGATAAGGAGATTGAGTTTCTCATAGAGCTGCTACCAGGAACCGCCCCAATTTCCAAGAGACCCTATCGGATGCCCGCAAATGATTTAGTAGAAATCAAGAAGAAGATTAAGGAGTTATTGGTAAGGGATATATTAGCCCAAGTTCTTCACCTTGGGGAGCCCCAGTTCTTTTGGTGGAGAAGAAAGATAAAACCTTGAGGATGGTGGTCGATTATCGTGCATTGAACGAGGTGACTATCAAGAATAAGTACCCTCTGCCGATGATTAATGACCTGTTTGATCAGCTAGTAGGCGATAAAGTATTCTCCAAGATCGATCTTCGATCAGGGTATCACCAACTGACGATTCGTGAACAGGATATACCCAAAACAGCCTTTACCACAAGGTATGGCTTATATGAGTATACAATCATGTCCTTTGGTTTAACTAATGCTCCTGCCTACTTTATGAATATGATGAACAAAGTGTTTATGGAATATTTTGACAAGTTTGTCGTGGTGTTCATCGATGAAATTTTGATATTCTCCAAGAGCGAGGAAGAACACAAGGAACACTTGCGTTTCGTTCTAGAGAAGCTTAGAGAGCATCAATTATATTCCAAATTCAGTAAATGTGAATTTTCGCTGACGGAAGTCGGATTCCTTGGACACATTATTTCCGGAGAAGGAATAGCGGTAGACACCGCTAAGATTGAAGCAGTCACTGAGTGGAAGTCGCCCACCTCAGTTACGGAGATCCGCAGTTTTCTCGGACTTGCCGGATATTACCGGAGGTTCATTGAGAATTTCTGAAAGATTGCCAAGCCCATGAACGAGCTATTGAAGAAAGATTCTAAGTATATCTGGACTGAGGAATGTCAGGCCAGTTTCTAGGAGTTGAAGAAACATTTGGTCACAGCCCAAGTGTTGATACTGCCAAATATTTGGAAGGACTTCCAGGTTTATTGTGACGCATCACGCCAAGGACATGGAGGAGTACTCATGCAGGAGGGAAAAGTTGTAGCTTATGCATCCAGACAGCTATGACCCCATGAGTTGAATTATGCCACCCATGATTTGGAACTAGCAGCCGTAGTGCACACACTCAAGACCTGGAGACATTTCCTTAGCGGAAATAGTTGTGATGTTTACACTGATCATAAGAGCCTGAAGTATATATTCACACAGAAGGAGTTGAACCTTAGACAGAGGAGATGGTTAGAGTTAATCAAGGACTACGACATGAGACTGCATTACCATCCAGGAAAGGCAAATGTTGTGGAAGATGCTTTGAGTTGGAAGAGTTATGTGAACACACTCATAGCCGGAGGATTACCCCAGGAGTTAACCGATGATCTCAGAGAGCTTCGGTTAGAGATAGTTCCAAAAGGATATGTTGCCACACTAGAGATTCAGTCCACCTTGACCGAAAGAATTCGTGAAGCCCAGAAATCGGACAAGGAGATAGCTGAGATAAAGAAGAGAATGAAAGAAGGAAAAGCTAAAGACTTTCGTGAAGATGAACAAGGTACTCTATGGTTTGAGAACCGAATCTATGTGCCCAATGACCCAGAGCTCAGGAAGTTGATACTTCAGGAAGCCCACGATTCACCATTCTCGATACACCCAGGAAACACCAAGATGTACCTGGATTTGAAGGAAAGTTACTGGTGGACAGGAATGAAGAAGGACATTGCCGAACATGTTGCGGTATGTGATGTTTGCCAACGAGTAAAGGCAGAACATCAGAAACCAGCAGGGTTACTCCAACCTTTGCCGATACCCGAGTGGAAATGGGATAAGCTTGGTATGGACTTCATCACAGGACTACCTAGGACCCGTTCTGGATATGATTCCATTTGGGTAGTGGTCGATCGCTTGACCAAGGTGGCTCATTTCATTCCAGTGAAGACCACCTATACTAGTGCTAAGTTAACCAAGATATACTTGGCCAGGATCGTATGTCTGCATGGAGTTCCGAGGAGTATTGTATCAGATAGAGGAACACAATTTACCTCAAAGTTTTGGCATCAGTTACATGAAACTTTGGGTACAAGGCTGGAATTCAGTACAACTTTTCATCTGCAGACCAATGGACAGACTGAGAGAGTCAACCAGATTTTGGAGGACATGTTGAGAGCTTGTGCGCTAGACTATGGGTCCAGTTGGGATGACAAATTACCTTACGCAGAGTTCTCGTACAACAATAGTTATCAGACTAGTCTGAAGATGGCCCCTTTTGAAGCTTTATACGGAAGGAGGTGCAGAACACCATTGATGTGGGATGGTGTTGGAAACCGAAAACTCTTTGGTCCTGATCTTCTCCGAGATTCTGAAAAAAAGGTCAAACTGATTCGAGACTGACTCAAGATAGCTCAATCCAGGCAGAAGAGCTATGCTGATAACAAACGCAAGGAGGTGACATATGAAGTGGGAGATCGAGCATATCTTCATGTGTCCCCACTTCGACGAATCAAGAGGTTTGGTGTTAAAGGAAAGTTAGCACCCAGATTCATAGGCCCCTACTAAATTCATGAAGGTAGAGGCAAAGTTGCATAAAATCTAGAATTGCTGGAAGGATTGTTCGGAGTTCATGATGTTTTCCATGTTTCCCAGCTGAAGAAATGCCATGCTGAGATGGTTGATATTCCTTTGAGAGACACAGTGCCCCTAGAGGCCATACAACTTGACAGTGACCTGACCTATGAGGAGAAGCCTGTCAGAATCCTTGAGACTACCAACAGAGTTACCCGAAGCAAGACCATCAAGTTCTGTAAGGTTATGTGGAGTCACCACACCGAGGAAGAAGCCACCTGTGAATGAGAAGAAGATCTTCGTAGAGACCACCCGCACCTATTTTCTAGCCAACTCGAATCTCAAGGGCGAGATTCATCTTAAGGTGGGTAGGTTTGTAACATCCCCAAATTTCATTTTGGAATGTTATGAAATATAGATATGCATCATCATCTCTTTGTTTGAATGAAACGAATGGTTGAAGTGCTTCCTTTGAAATTCTGAAAGGCCATTTCAATTTTCCAATGTATTTGTTTCACCTATTTGAAAACCTTTGGTAATGTTCAAAGAAAGAGGGGAGTAATATTTGAGCAATAAAACCAAGGGGTTATTTGAAAGTTTATCTCAAAAGGATTTAAAATCAATTAGGCATTTTTCTGAAAATAAAATTTAAAAAGATATTCAATATGACAGAGGAAAAATGTTCATTAAATAGCATTAATTCTCGTGATCATTTTGATATATATATATATTTCCTATGTTTGGAAATATTTTTAATGCATTAAAAGAGTTTTTTGCTTTGGAAATACTAAAGGAAATGATTTAAACCGAACTGGGCCGGCCCACAGCCTTTAAGACCCGAAATTACTCTGGGTCGGCCACCGACGTGCTAAGCACGCGTCCCACCCTCATTGACGGGTGGGACCCACCGTCCGACCGTGGCATCAACACGCTCATCCCCTTCCCCACGCCCGACGACCGTCGCCGGAGATCCCTCTCCGCGGATCTCGCCTCTCGTGCCCTCCTCGACCACCGCATCGCCCCTTTATAAAGCCCCGTCCCTCCGCTCTTCGTTCCCCACCCAAAACCCCGTCTTCCCTCGCCGGAACGCTACCCCACACTTTTTGAATAGATACATCTTATTTTCAACTTTAGTATTGTTTAGAAAAAAGTTTTGTAGTAACTCATTTTGCACAACTTTTTTATAATGAAATACTTTCTGTTTTCAAATAAAAATTTTGTACTTACTTTTCTGTTATCTAAATGCCTAGTTGTTCCAAAAAAAATTTACTTGTTATGTCATAGTAGAGTTTTGACACCAAATTTTTTAGAGTCTTATACATTGAGTGATTATTCCTCTGGATTGTGCTATTGTTTGTTGAAGTATTTGTTTACCTTGCTGTTGTATGAATTGTATTTGTGTTTACGCTTATTGTGTGTTTTGTTAGATTTGTTAGATCATCCGGAGTGTGAAGCTTGTTATCTAGAGTCACTTGAATACGAGGATCGTCTGCAAGGCAAGTCACTTTGACCATGTATACCTATGTTTTATTGCATTAGTTCTACCATCTCCCCAATTGCATGCAAAGTAGGTAATTTGGAAACTTGGTTACTTGATGTAGTATCAAGTGGTAGGCACCCCTCAACCCTTTGACACATTGACCTCGGGAAACGTTGATTTAATTTCGCTATGCTATTAGTAGACGGGGTTGGTTGTGTGATTCATGAGAGTTGTGAGATAATAATTTCAAGATCTACATGATGATCAAGTCTTCAAGACTCCAAGTTTTCAACATACCTCTGGGTGGATGATGGTTGAACGGCGCCCTGGAGAAACCAGTGGTTAGCCTAGATGTTGCTGGAGAAGTGCCAGTATTCATGCGGAAAGGTCCACCCAGGCACAAAGAGATGGATGGATGCTTGAAGACCCAAGGCTTACCTGCACATCCACAAGCCATTATGGGCTCTGGCTTGGTTGGATATCGTGGTGACCCTGGACAGGCGGTGCTACGATATGTAGAAGAATGGTAGGAAAGGATGGGCACCGACAGAGTCTCGGGGAAACCCTTTAGAAGACCATGTTTTGGTCATCCGTTTCTCAAACATCCTGAAGTGCGAGAAATCCAATGGGGGCGATCAAATCTTGTGGGGAACGTGTGGAAAACTCTGCAGAGTACCCAAACCTAATCGATTAGCCGTGTCCACGGTCATGGACAGTTTGAGCCAAAGGAACTAAAACTATCTGGAACTCTCAACACAAATAATTACATTGATGTGGGTATTTAATGTCAACTTGGGTATGAGAATTGGTTGGTGGAACCATCTCATTAATCAACCAACATTGTAGTAATTATGCTTTTGCCCTCTCTGGTTGTAGGAAAAAAAATGGCTTTATGCAAAAACTTACTACCCCCACCTGCCATATATGCATATAGAATAGATGATTACTTTACACCCCCTCTTTTGTGACATTGCCGGCATATTCAATATGCTGACCTATACGGCTGCAACGTATCATGTTGCAGAGTACTTTTCCGACTAGGAGTGAGGATACGCTGTACGCTCGGTGAGATGCCCTTGGAGTCAGATGGACTCAACTACCTTTGAAGCTTCCGCAAGATTAGTTATTCTCATGAGTTGGCCTTCAGCCTCTTTATTGTAATTCTTATTGTAATAAAGGACTCGATATGAGATTATTTTGATTATTAAAGCTGTGTGATTTCACTTTGATATATACATTGATGTACCATGTGTGTACAAGCATGATCTTGGGATGGTACAGAAACACCGGAGATTCAACCTTTCATGTCGGGTCGCTACAAGTTTGTCGAGAGGCAGAAAGCTCAGTATGTGAGACGAGATAAGGAGAAGGCCCAAGATGGTGCGAAGGGGTCTGGCAAGAAACACAGTGGCCGAGGAGGTTGCCGCGGCAAGGCCAAGAAACAGAAGGAGAGGCCCTCTCAAGGCCGCGACAAGGAAGAGGGGGATGATGATGGCAACGAGGAGGATAACGAGTCTAGCGAGCACGAATTCCAAAAAGCTACAGAGATCATGTGCATTGACAGGGGCACCTCATAACATTTTTCTCACAGCCAACTTAAACAGTAGGCACGCGAGATAATTGCGATAGAGCCATCTCTCGATTCCCGGAAACCATTGAGATGGTCCAACATGCCTATCATTTTTGACGTCGACGATCACCCTGATCGTACAACTGCGGTCGGGTGTCTGCCATTGTTGGTTTCGCCAACAATTCATAACCTCAAGGTTACGAAAATGTTAGTTGATGGTGGGACCGGTTTGAACTTGATCTCACCTAATGTCATCAAAAGGATGCAAATTCCTGATGAACATCTCGAGAAAACGGGCACGTTTCAGGGGATCAATCTAGGAAGGAGTCAACTGAAGGGCAAGATCACACTACTGGTAACATTTGGTAGTGATCTGAACTTCAGGATAGAGAAGGTTTTTTTGGCGTCGCCAAGATTCCATTGCCATATAATGGGATCCTTGGCTGTCTAGCGCTGGCCAAGTTCATGGCAGCACCACACTACGCTCACAATGTATTGAAGATGCCTGAGCCAATGAGTATCTGCGCCGACCAACTCTAACAAGAAGGATGCACTTATGTGCGCCGACCAACTTTACCGAGAAGCAGTTGCAGCACCTCCCATCAAGGCACCTGCTCCTATCGTTGAAGCTCTCGGGGGGAGAAGATCGGAAAGACCTCTAGTACACACTCCAACCAGCGCACCTCTTCAGAGTGTTGTGCTCCTATTGATGATGTGCCAGAGAGATCCATCGACAAGAGTAAGAAATCTAGGGCAGCTCCACCAGAAACTAAGAAGGTGCCTGCCAAGGAGAATGGTACAGGAGGAACATTCACCACAAGTTCCACCCTTGATGACAAATAGGAAAGCGCGCTCATTGCCTTCCAGCGGGCAAATTTCGATGTGTTTGCAACCATCTGATATCCCCGGTGTTCCCAGGGAGGTAATTGAGAACCATCTCGATGTTTGTCCTAATGCGCGACCCGTCAAAAAGAAAGTTAGGAAGCAAGCCTTGTAGCGGCAATAATTATTGTCGAGGAAATCAGGAAGTTGTAAGCATCATGTTTGATCAGAGGAGTGCTCCATCCAGCATGGTTGGCCAATCCAGTTGTAGTGCGCAAGGCGAATGGAAAATGGACGTTGTGTATTGATTATACAGATATCAATAAAGCCTGTCCAAAAAGTCCTTTCCCCTTGCCGCGCATCGACCAGATTGTGGACTCCACTGCCGGCTGTGATTTGCAGTCATTTCTTGACACTTATTCAGGATATCATCAGATCTTCATGTCTTAGGAAGACGAAGAGAAGACCTCATTTATCACCCCATGTGGTACATATTGCTTCGTGCGTATGCCTTTCAGTTTGAAAAGTGCTGGTTCAGCATTTGCAAGAGCAGTCCGGATCGGTTTTGAGCCCCAGCTACATAGAAATATGGAAGCTTATACGGATGACATTGTGGTTAAAACCAAGTACAAAGCAACGCTCATACAAGATCTACAAGAGACGTTTGCAAATCTGTGCAACATCAATTTAAAAATCAATCTTAAGAAGTCTGTGTTTGATGTTCCGTCCGGTAAGATTCTCGGATTCTTTGTGTCTTAGCATGGGATCGAGGCAAACCCCGACAAGATCAAGGCAATTCAACAGATTCAAGCACCAAGACGTGTCAAAGATATGCGCGTCTTGTCGGTTGCGTTGCGGCTCTAAGTAGGTTCATCTCTAATCTGCTGAGCGCGACCTGCCTGTTTTCAAAATTTTGAAAAAGGTAGGTCCAATGAAGTGGACTCCGGAAGCGAAGGCAGCGCCGCAGGATTTGAAGATGTACCTCTCCTCTCCGCCAACACTAGTCGTGCCTAAACCACAAGAGCCATTGTTGCTATACCTGGCGGAAACGAAACAAGTGGTTAGTGTTGCGTTAGTGGCGCAGAGAGAAGTCGATGAAGAAGCAGCGACAGAGGTAGGACCACCAAGCGACGAGCCAGGATCTTCCCTGGCAGAGTCTGGTGCCGACAAGGCAGGATCTCAGCAGATAAATGAGCCGACACAGAGGAAGAAGATGGTGTAGCGCCCAATTTATTTTGTCAGCTCCCTTTTGCAGGGGTAGGTCAAGAACTCTGGCATCAAAAGTTGCTCTTGAGATCATGGCCTTGAGGAAGTTGCGCCATTATTACCAAGCATATGAGATCACCGTCATCACTCATTTTCCATTCCAACGGATTTTATGAAATCCAGATGCGACCGGCGGGATTGTGGAGTGGGCTTTGGAACTGTCAAGCTTTGGTCTCAAATTTGAAAGTACTTCAACAATTCAGAGCAGAGCCTTGGCAGAGTTCATTGCAGAATGGACCCCAAGGCTGGACAAAGAGATCTAAGAAACAAATCAAGAATGGATTATGTATTTTGATGGGGCTTTTTCCCTACAAGGCGCCAGTGATGGCATGTTACTTGTCGCACCCACCAGAGAGCACCTCAAATATGTAATTTAGATGCACTTTCCCAGGGAGCGGTCAACAAACAACATCGTAGAATATGAAGGGCGACTTGCCGGTCCTAGGATTGCGACAGACCTTGGAATTAAGAAGCTCATCCTTAGAGGTGATTCACAGCTTGTCGTCAAGCAAGTAAACAAAGATTATTGGAGCCCGTTGATGGAAGCCTACATAGATGAAGTGATAAAGTTTGAGTAGCACTTTGACGATCTGCAAACAGAGCTTGTTCCTCGTGCATAGAACAACATTGCCGATGAACTGTCAAAGCATGGTGCCCTCAAGTTACCTGTGGAACCAGGGACTTTTGTGCTAAAATTGACTCAGCCATCCGTAGCACCATAAGCGAGGCAAGAAAAGAGAAGGAAGTTGAATTCCGACCAGTACTTTCCCGCAGCGCTCCGAGAGGCTGCCGACAAGGAAGTTGCCGAGAACAACGAAAAGCCTGTCGGGGGGCAACAAGCTCTAGCAGGGCCTCGAGCCCTTGTCGTAGACACAAGCGCTCCCACGGCAAAAGACATGCCTTTAGTCCTTACTATTGAACCCCAGGCTCCATCATGGGCACAACACATTTTTCAGTTCCTTCAAACAGGAGAACTCCCCGAAGAATAGGAAGAAGTGGAGAAAGTAGCCCGTTAGTCTAATATGTACAAGTTTGTGGAAAATATCCTGTACAGAAAGAGACCGAACGGTGTGAAATTGAAGTGCATTCCTCGAGAGGATGGACTGGAGCTGTTGGCAGAGATACATGGAGGCATATGTGGCTCCCACATAGGATCAAGAGCTCTTGTTGGTAAGGCATTCCAACAAGGTTTCTTTTGGCCCATAACTCTCCGAGATGCAACTGCACTAGTAAGTGTGAAGCGTGTCAGTTCCATTTGAATAAACTACATCAACCAGCTCAAGCTCTTGAGACAATCCCTCTTTCCTGGCCATTTTCGGTCTGGGGCTCGACATCTTGGGCCCTTTTCCCCATGCTACCGAGGGCTTTGAGTACTTGTACGTCACAATCGACAAGTTCACAAAGTGGCCGGAAGTGGAAGCAACGAGAAAGGTGACAGCTGAATCAGCCGTCAAGTTCTTCAAAGGACCAATTTGCTGTTTTGGTGTACCAAATAGGATCATCACTAACAACAGCACATAGTTCACAAGCCGCAGCTTCATGCAATACGTCCAAGACCTTAGCGGCAAGATCTATTTTGCTTCTGTCACTCATCCAAGGAGCAACGGCCAAGCAGAAAGGGCAAATGCTGAAGTGTTGCGAGGCCTTAAGACATGAACTTTCGACATGTTGCGCAAGTGCAGAAGACGCTGGATTGATACGTTACTGGCCGTTCTTTGGTCAATCAGAACGACACCAAATCAAGCAACCAGCCAGACACCCTTCTCCCTGATATATGGGGAAGAAGCAGTTCTCCCCACGGACCACATATACGGGTCACCTCGAGTGCTCGCTTATGATGAGCTTGAGCAAGAGGAGTTGCGGCAAGATGACATTACGCTCCTTGAGGAATATCGTCTTCAGGCTGCTATGCGAGCTGCACACTATCAACAAGCTTTGCGCCGCTACCATAGCCGCAAAGTTTATGCCCGAATCCTTGAAAAAGGCGACCTTGTTCTTCGGCACGTTCAGTCGGCCAAGAATTCCAGCAAGTTGATGCCAAAGTGGGAAGGCCCTTATCGGGTAGTATGAGTCACCAGGCCTGGCGCAGTTCGCTTGGAGACCGAAGATGGTAGAGCAACTCCTGGAATATCGAACATCTTCATAAGTTCTATCCATAAGGCATAGTAGCTGGTCCCCTGGAAACCGTCTTTTGTGCAAGTCTTGTCGGCAAGGCATGTAATCCTTTGTACAAACCTAATGCAGACTCTATGCGTAGTTGAATAAGATCAAGCGTTCTACAACTCTTGTCAATTTCCATGTTTACTTATATGCATGTTCATCTAAGATGTTGTATTACGCTTATTCCAGCAAGTACAAATGAACCGCCAAGGTTCCATATATCTATTTTCTCTTCTTTCTTTCTCTTAAAGGATAGAAGGTTCCCTCGCGTACAAGTTTGCCGGGGGGATGATGGTATGGACACCAACAGGTGATGTTCTAAGTTGACATCTTGCAGAAAGGAGTACAACAACAAAAAGCTAAGTTGCAAAACTCTAAGTAAACTTTTTACTATAAAGTTATTTTCCTTGGACGATTTCAACTTTTGTATGCGAAACCTGCACGCGAACGAAACTTTTCATGATTGGTTGCACCCATACTCTGCTTCGAGTCCACTCAACAGCTTAAGTGGCTGCACTGAAATTGTCAATGTATCTTGCCGGTAGCGGCACCGCCAGCAGGCTGCTAAGGATCCACTTCTCAAAGCGCTCGCGACAGGGCTGCGTGCATCGGCAAGTTTCCGATAAAGCGTAGGGAGTGTACCATATGGAGAGAAATCTAACAAGAGGAATAACAATCATTCATTCAAAGGGAATGAAATTTTCACGAGATGGCGTCTCTTCCTAAATAAATTTTTATTTGACTTTCTCCCCTAGGGGCAGGTTAGAAGAAGGAAAAGAATAGAAAGAGTCCCTCGACAGAAGCCCAGCCTAAGCCCTCCAGGACCAGCATTGTGCGGAGGGCGGAACTTCCAGAAGGGAAGACGAAGCCGAAGACCACGGGATTGCTGGGAGATTCAGTTGGAAGATGAGGCAGCGCCAGGGACAAGGACCCCCCGCAAGGTCGCTCCACTAAGAGGGGGAGGGGCGTGAGCTAACGATGATGGTGCGGTCGACGATCTGTTAGAGCCCACGTCATTGTATTCCGACTTGATGACATGGAGCTCAGACTCGTCATCATCGTCTTCACCGACATTGTCTTCCTCCTCACTTTTGCTTGAGGAGAAACTTTCAGCACCGATCGAGTTTTCCTTGCTGCAGCTAAGGTGGGCACCCGAACGCCCATAAATCTTGATGGAGAGCAGGTCGGTCTCCACCATCTTGAAGCGGAGACCAGCTAGTGCTCCTCAAGCACAACGTACAACTTGTCAGACATGTCTTATCCTCCCAAATACGTGTCAAGGTGCTGGCGATGAAGGGGTTAACCGGTGCTGATGGAACGACCTCTTTTTTCGTCCCCAAGAAGATTAGGAACAGCTAAACGGAGCATTTAATGCATATGTCCTATGCCGTCAGTGTTAGGTATGATAATGTTGTAGCAACTGTACACCTCGTGTATGTACTGTACGCCACTATTGGAGACCCCTTAGACATATAAATGGAAGCCCAAGCCGGTACTATAGGGGAGGACCTTCTAGCTCGGATGTATGCATAGCAGCCGTGTACTGTTCATCACATAGCGCTCCTGGATCCAGAGCTCAAACACTCATAATACGCTAAAGCAGGAGTAGGGTTTTATGCTTCTTAACGGCCCAAACCTGGGTAAAAATCCATCACATTGCTCGTTGGATCTGCTCTTTGTGCACTCCTTCTGTCGTTGTTTTCTCACGACAGATGCCATGGGGTGGCTTATCGTAGGTGGTTGGGGCTGGAGGACGCCGACAGGCTACTGGCGCGAGATTGGGCACAAGCGGTGATGACACATGATGTACCCAGGTTTAGGGCCCTCCGGGGGAGGTAATACCCCTAGATCTACTTGGTTTTGTTAGATGGATGGGTATAGATACAATGGTGATCCTGGAGTTGTGTCTAGAGGAGGTAGAAGGGGTAGCCGGCTCCTCTTCCTCCACTGCTAGAAGGAGTCATGGGTGCATGGAGATGATCGTTCGTGCACCTGTGCGTCCGTCCCCGTTGCATCGGGGGCTTGGGGGGTTTTATAGGCCAACCCCCCGGCTCTTACAATATCTTCAAAGTACAAAGCTGGGGGGACCCGGCTGGCAGTCTCTCCAGCTAGCCAGAGGGTCCCGCCACTCGTGCCGTCTCGTCGCTTGTAGGGGCCACTGGCAGAGCGGTCCCATCTCCCGCTGGGGCCCGCCAGCCGGCCCGATGGTTGGTTCTCACCCACTTGCCGCGGCACGAGCCGCCTGGTTGGCGTCGCCTAGCACCAACCGACAGAAGTCGTCAATACGGTTGGCTACACTGTAGCACCGCCGAGGTAGGTAATCGAGTGGCGAGGGCATGCCGGTAATGTTCCTATTCTCGGTCGCACTCGCCGAGGTCAGCGGCCAGGACGGTTAGACTGTAGCCATGCGTCGTAGGGCGTCAGCGGCCAATGTAGCCACAGGGCCGATGTCGTGTCGGTCGCATTGCATCGTCATACCCGCGTGCAGAAGGACGGGACAGGGAATGTCCGTCCGGAGGTTAACGAAAGGTCCGGCCCATGGGCAGCCGGCTATGCCTAGCCGGCCGATGGTCCAGCCGACTCCTCGATCAGCCGTCCGGGGCGGTAGCCGGCCCTGGCTCAGGCCGGACACTCCCCAGTCGGCCGCGTAGTTTTTCATTGAAGCGAAAAGGGGGAAGACCCCATTGCTTGGGCCTACCTAGGGGTAATAACCCCATTAGTAGTCCCCGAAGCCGGCGGGGGCCCGCGTCTGGCACATGGTGGGGACCCGACGGCTTCCCCTTAGCGACACCCGCATCTGGCTCCAAGGCGAAAGGGCAGCTGCGTCGTCCGTTGGACCCGACGCCTCAAGTACCGGCGCTCCGCCTCGGGACCCGCCCCGGCACGCGGCACGCCATGTGGCGAGTAATGATGTGGTGGGTCCCGTGCACGCGGGGAGACGGGATGTCGCGTGGGCCTAGCCCGATAGGATCCAGGTGTAGCCCAGTAGGCCTCGGGGTGCAGGATAGGAACGTCTATGCCCCGAAGCAGCCGTTACGACCCAGGGCCACACACGTGCGTGGAGTTTCTGGGGGGAGTGGGCACCATTGATCCCACGTCCCCCGGTCATGGCCTCGCCTATAAAAGGTGAGGAAGGGTAGCAGCCGGAGGTACAGGCGCCCCACTTGCCCCCTTGCTGCCCGTCTTCGTTGCCTCTCTTCCTTACTCACGCACCGCCGCACCCGTGCACGCACCCGCGCCCGCACACCATACCGCCATTGCGATGGGCGATGGACGCGGCTTAAGCTAGGCATGCTCCTTTGTGGTCGAGGCAGACATTGCCAAGGTTCGCCGCGTGCGCATGCTGCCACCGGAGGAGCGGGTGGTCGGGCGACGAGATAGCACAGGCGCCACGGCCCGGGGAACACGTCGTGTTCCTCTGGCACTTCTCCTGGGGCTTCGGGCTCTCGGTTAGTATCTTCTTTCGTCTCCGTCTTGATACCTTCGACCTCCAGTCGCACAACCTTGGCCCGAACTCGACTCTCTATCTCTCTGCCTTCGTGACGTTGTGCGAGGGGTACCTCTATATCCTTCCTTTCATCGAACTCTTCAACGCTCTCTTCTACCTCAAACCTTTGAAGAGCGACGCCTACGTGGGCACGGTGGTGTGCTGCCACGGCTTCACTCGTTTTCCCCCTCTCTCCCTAATCGACTCCGTTAAGGGGTGGCATCGACCATTCTTCTACTCGAAGAACATCGACCCGAGGATGGACTACATTCAGCTGCGGCCTTTTGAGGACCGGCAATCCTCCCAGCAGAACTGGCTGGGGGCTGCCCCACGCGGCGTGGCGCTGGAGGAGCTCGTCCGGCTCGCACAGCTGAAGAGCTCCGAGGGGCTGGTTGCCTCCGACCTGGTGGCGTCCTTCATCTTGTGCTGGGTGTCGCCCCTCCAGCTGAGGCCGCACCGGATCTACGGCAAGTACGGCCGGCGCGACCCGTGCCGGCTGTCCACCGTAGAGCTAACGCCGGCTCAGGTGGTGAAGCGGGTGAATGCCCTCACGATGTTCAAGCTGAAGCTCGCCTCATGGTCCTTCGGCATGGAGCCATACGACCGCATCAACCAGCCACCCCTGGTAAGTTCTTCGATGAGGCGGTTTCTTTCCATTTGGTATTCCCTAGCCGGCAGCCGGTAGGAGAACTTACTTTTGATGTGGTGACTGCGGCTGTTGGTGCGACAGAACACGTCGGACGGTCCGCACCCTCAGATCTTCGAGGTGGAGCGTGAGAACTCCGACTCCAAAGATTACTAGACGGGAGGGCCCCCAGAGGAAGGGCTGGACTCCTTGGGAGGAGCCGACGAGCCAATGGACCCACGAGGAGGCACTCATGGTGGAGCCGGAGGGTCCGACGCATCTGGGGAACCCAGCGGAGTGGGTGAGTTCCCTCTTGCCCCCTCAATCAAGGACTGGACGGATGACGGTGACGATGATGATGACTTGATGATTCTAAATGGGCCTCCTCCCGCAACACCCTAGGACCGGAGGAGCGAGGAGCGACCGGCTCAAGCCCCGGCAGCCGAAGCAGCTGGCCGAGGGAAGAGGCCAGCTTAGGGGGGCCGGCGGCCCTGACGCCCAGTCCAAAGCGGGTGAAGGTGGGCGCGCGGAAGCCACCGCCAGGCACCAAGCGGGCCTTGCCCCTCGTTATCGCGTATGTTCTTTATTTTCCGTAAGTTTAGCTTCCACCTCGCGAGCCGGTTGATGACCGGTTCTGGGTGCCGCAGTGACCCCATCGAGCTCCATGAGGAGGAGCCAGAAGGGGAGCTGATGGATGCCGCCAGCCTGCTGGCCTGCGACCATGCGGCCACCCAATAGGAGTAGGAGAGGAGGCTCACGAAGCTTTTAGCCTCAAAGTCCGGGATGCGAGGTGGGGCCTCGCATTTTGGGACCTCGAGCAGCCGGAGGCAGAGGGGGTCGGTGGATCCTCCCCGGGTGTCAAACTCGGCAGCAGAGTCCACCCGCATGTCGAGGCCGCCGTTGAGAGAGCCGCGAGGGGCGGCTATGGACCCGCATGCACCTCCGCCCACATAGGAGACGACCCAGGCGAGGATGGCAACGATGGAGCCGACTCTCGAGGTGGCCCGGCCGGTGGTGCCGGAGGTGACCCCGCCTGCGGCTGAGCCGGCTCGGGCTGAGGTGCCGAAGGTCCCGGCGGCCCTGAAGGCGGCATTGGAGGCGGCGGCGGAGGCGTCGGCCATGGAGGTGGAGGTGCCCTCCGTCATGACCGACGCGCCGGAGCGGCAGGAGGAGGAGGCAGCGACGGCGCTGGGCAGGGGCCCGACGGGGAGTGACTCCCGGCCCCTTGTCGTCGTCAACCCGCCCCAAGCAGCTGGAGCCACGGCGAGCCCGGGCGGCAACGGCAACTGGGCCAAGAGGACCCTTCGGTTGATGCAGGAGGTCGTCCGGGACTGGGAAGTGCTGGCGAGCGCGCCGGCCCTGTCGGCCCCCAGGCAGGCGCCCCGGTCCCTTCCTTCGCGGACTTGGGAAGTGTCCTGGACCGGTGTCGGCAGGAGCTGGCCCGGTTCGTGGAGGCGGCGGATGCTGCCCTACAGCATGCGGACGTAAGCCGGCTGCTTTGCCTTAGAATTGTTAGTGGGGGCTCGTGAGCACACCCATTGGGTGTAGCCCCCGAGATGCGGGTCGTCTGACGGACCCACGGGCAGCCGGGCCGGATCTCTTTTGGGCCTGTCTTGACTTTTGCCTTTGTATGGCAGGAAGGAACCTCCCTGCGGCAGAATCTATTCGCGGAGGCGGTCACCATCTATGACTACGGAAAATACGGCTTCTACCGCCTAGGGGAGGAGCTGGCTCGCGTGCAAGGTCAGTTGCACTTCGCAGGAGGGGCACGTAGCCCCCGGGAGTCAGCTAACGCCTGTCGCACCTTGCAGGTGACCTGACCATGCTTCAGGGGGAGAAGACCGGGCTTGTCTCCGACTGGGACCGGCTAGCGCGAGACTTCCAGGCGGCCGCGCAGGAGACGGACTGGCTGGCCGCACTGCTGGTCGACGAGGAGGCGGCCCGGGACCGGCTCAAGGCCGAGGCAGTGAAGGAGGTGGCGGCCCGAGAGACGGCCGTCAAGGAGGCGGCTAACGCCGCCCTGAGGACCGCCGCCCTTCAAGGCGAGGTGACCCGCCTCGAGAGTAAGCTCTAGGAGGTCAAGGGTTCCCTCTGCACCTCGGAGGCGGCCCTGGCGGCGGACGGCAAGGCGGTGCTCCACTTCGCCCTTGGGGTGGACGACGCGATCGAAGGTAGGTGCCAGTCTTTCTCTTCCCCAGCCGATTTCTTTTCCCTTTGCCGTTTCTCATGTTTCAACTTGCCTCTATTTCCTTCTCTTCTTCTTCCTTCCAGGGCGCTTCCCAGAAACTCATCGCTGCGCTGTGCGCACCGTTGAGGAGCACCGGGAATACCTTTGGGAGTGTGGTCGCTCCATCGAGGAGCATGCCGCGTGGGACATGGATGAGATCGGGCTCGCCGTCAAGATGCGGATGACCCATCTTGAGCAGAGCATGGAGCGGCTCAAGACTGCGGGCAAAGAGGTCACCGCCACGCTGTGGCCGGGCTGCGGGGGAGCTCCGACGCACCGCATGGCTCAGTGGCTGGAGCACGTCATTCCCCGCCTCGAAGCCTGGAAGGTGTCGGCTGCCCGAGCCGGGGCACAGATGGCGCTCCGATTCGTCACGTCGTGGTACAGCGGTGTGGATCTGGGCCGGCTGACGACCATGCGGGAGGTGCCGGCCGCAGAGCGAGCGTCCTGCGAGCCAGCCCTTGTCCAGCGGGCCAACGAGCTCCCGTTGTATGTCGATGTGGACGATTTCCTGCCACCCCTTGGCAAAGATGGCGAGCCGCTGCCCGAGGACTCCTTCGTATGCCCGAGAACTCGCCAAGGGGCCGGAGAGCGAGAGGCCCGTGAGCTGGCCCTTGTCCAGCGGGACAATGAGCTCGTGTCATATGTCGATGTGGACGATTTCCTACTGCCCCTTGGCGAGGATGGAGCACGCCGTTCCCTGCCTTGAAGCCTGGAAGATGTCGGCTGCCCGAGCCGGGGCGTAGATGGCACTCCAATTCGTCACGTCGTGGTACCACAGCGTGGAACTGGGCCAGCTGGCGACCATGCGGGACGTGCCGGCCACAGAGCGAGAGGCTCGCGAGCCGGCCCTTGTCCAGCGGGCCAACGAGCTCGCGTCGTATGTCGATGTGGACGAGTTCCTGCCGCCCCTTGGCGAGGATGGTGAGCCACTGCCCGAGGACTCCTTCGGCATCCCCTAAGGCCCGGTGGATGATGATGTCGCCGACAAGAGCCCACCTCGAAAGCCAAGGAGGCCGACCCGAAGGCCGCGACCACCTCTGAGGTGAGAACCGAGCCACCCCGTGACGCACTGGCAGGGGCACACCGGCTGGTGACGCGCCGGCAGCCTGAGCACCCGGTCATTTTTTTATCTTCCTCTTCCCTGCATGTTAATCTTTGGCCCCGCCAGCCCGAAAGCTGGGAACCGGTCTGTAGCTAGGTCGGGGCGTCCGACTGAAGGGAGCCGGTTCAAAACTTAGGAATCGCGAGGGTTTTTCGGGATAAGTAGAGTGGTAGAGACACGGCAATGGTCCGGCTGCGCCTAGAAGGGATCTCCTTTAGTTTCGACCTTTCGTGTGAGCGAAATCTTGCCGCCCCGAGCCCCCATCAGCCAGACAGCCGGGAGCCGGTTTTGTAGCTGGTAAGGGTGGGGGGGGGGGTTTGGCCGACTCACATTACTTAGCCAGTTTCCGGAGAGGCATTCTAGGTCCAGCCGGCTAGCCCCCGGGCTTGGGAGCCGGGTCGTTGAGCCCGTGAGTGAGGAACACTTTTGAGAAAAACAAAATGGGGCGCGCCCCAAGAGCTAGCTTGGGCGCCCATTGCATTCATAAGCCCAAAAGGGTGAGGATACATACATACACTGGTTCCTTCAGCAGTAAAACGGGCATAGAAGGGCCGCGTTCCATGGGCACTCCGTCTCCTCTCCGGAGGCATCTCTTTTGCGCTTCTGTGGATTCTGGGCATCTATTAGATAGTATGCATTGTTGTGCAGTGCCTTGCTGATGATGAATGGGCCCTCCCATGGGGAGGATAGCTTGTGTTGTCCCGCTGTTCGTTGGACCCGCCTAAGGACCAGGTCCCCCTCGCGGAACGAGAATGACCGGATCTGCTTGCTGTGATAGTGCCGGAGCTTCTGCTGGTAGATCACCGTCCGGACCAAGGCCAGTTCGCGAGCTTCTTCGAGTAGGTCGACGTCGTCTTCTCTTGCGTCCTTTGCGTCCTTCTCAGTGTATAGGGCGACCCGAGGCGAATCAAACTTGATGTCAGTGGGGATGATTGCCTCGGACCCATAAACAAGGAAGAAGGGAGTGTAGCAGGTCGAATGGTTCGGGGTGGTCCTGAGACTCCAAAGGACGGCCGGCAGCTTATCGATCCAGCAGCCGGCCGACCTTACCAGTGGCGCCACGAGCCAGGGCTTGATGCCGGACAAGATGAGGCCGTTCGCCCTCTCGACCTGGCCATTTGACTGCGGATGAGCGACGGAGGCCAGATCCAGCCAGATTCCATGCTTGGAGCATAAGCGTGCAAGCGCACCCTTGGCCAAGTTTGTGCCGTTGTCGGTGATGATGTTATGGGGAACGCCCTAGCGCACCGTGATGTCGTCAATGAACCGGACGACCGTGGGGTCGTCGAGCTTCTTGATTGGTCGCGCCTCGATCCACTTGGTGAATTTGTCAACAACCACCAACAAGTGCGTCATGCCGCCTCGAGCGGTCTTGAACGGGCCCACCATGTCCAGCCCCCAAGCGGCAAAAGGACACGAGAGGGGGATGGTTTGGGGGGCCGTTGCCGACAGGTGGCTTTGCACACTGAAGCGTTGACAGTCCCTCACACTTGTCGACCAACTTCTTGGCCGCCTCGAGAGCCGTCGGCCAGAAGAAGCCATGGCGGAAAGCCTTGGCCACCAGGGTCCATGTGGCGGCATGATGCCCGCACTCGCCCTAGTGAATGTCGAGGAGGATCTCCAGACCCTTTTCTGGCTCGACGCATCACTGGAAGACGCCGGTGGTGCTGCGGTGGACGAGCTCGTTGTTGATGATGCCATAGGCCGTGGCTCGGCGCTGGATTTGCCTTGCCAAAGCCTCGTCCGAAGGCATCTCGCCCCGCAAAAGAAATGCTAGGATGGGTTAGGCCCACGAGAGGGCCACGACGACGGTCGGTTTGGGAGCCATCAGAACTGGTTGGTCAGCCCCCTGGACCGGCTCAGGAGTCCCCAAGACTGGTTGGTCAGCCCTCGGGGACAATTCGCCAGCCCCTAGGGCTGGCTGGTCGATGATCATCATGGCGGCTGCACTGCCAGGGCCGGCTACCCCGGATGCTGCTGGCTCGGTCGGAGCCGGCTGGACAGTCGATGGTTCGGGAGCCGGTGGTGAAGGTGCCGGAGAGGCAGCCGGGGCCGTCGATGGGCCGGCCATGCCCACTGGCCCAAAGATTGACTCCGATTCTAGGGAGGGTTGATCAACGGTTTGAGCAGCCGTTCGAGGGAGACGCGGGCTAGGATGGCCTGTCGGGTCGAGCCGATCTTTGCCAACGCATCCGCTGCCTCGTTGTCCGCCTGTGGGACGTGATGAAACTAACAACCCTCGAAGGACACGGTGAGTTGTTGTACAAGGAAGCGGTAGCTGACCATGTTGGTGTCCCTGGCGTCCCATTCACCGGAGACTTGGTGCACCACGAGGTCGGAGTCGTCGAAGCAGAGGATGCACCTAATGCCGATCTCCTTGGCGAGCCAGAGGCCATGGACGATGGCCTCGTACTCGGCCATGATTTTGGAGGTGGCAAAGTGGATCTGGAGGGCGTATTTGAGCTGATAACCTTTCGGGGAGGAGAGGACTATGCCGGCACCTAGGCCGGTCCTCATCTTCGAGCCATCAAAATGCATGCACCAATGCGTGGAGTCTGGGGGAGGCGGGACAAATTCCGTCTCCACCCAGTCGACGAGGAAGTACGCCAATGCCTGCGACTTGATGGCGGTTCTTGGCTCATACCGGATCTTGTGATTGGTGAGGGCGATGACCCATTTGGCGATCCAGCTGGAGGAGTCCCTGTCGCTCATGATCTCGCCGAGCGGGGCCGTGATCACCACAGTAATGGTATGCTCCTGGAAGTACCGCTTGACCTTCTTGGTGGCGAAGTATATGCCATAACACATCTTTTGGTAGTGGGGGTAGTTCTGCTTGGACGTGGAGAGGACCTTGCTGAGGTAGTAGAGGGGTCGCTGGACCGGCAAGGACTTGCCCTCCTCTGGCCGCTCGACCACCAGGACAACGCTGATGATGCGTGTAGTCGTCGCGATATAGGCGAGAAGTGGTTCCTTCTCAGCCGGCGCGGCCAGGATGGGCACGCGGGTGAGAGCCTTCTTGAGGCCGTGGAAGGCCTCGTCTGCCTCGTCTGGCTAGTCAAAGATGTCCGGGCTCTCTGTTTGACCCGGCTCGATTAGAGCCATTTTGCGAAGGAGCCCTAGAGGGCAGGGCCGTCTCCCCCAGCCGGCTAATGAACCGGCTGAGCAGGGCGAGGCAGCCGGTGAACTTCTGGACATTGCAGAGCCGGGTCGGCTTCATCATTTGTTCGATAGCGCTGATCTTCTCGGGGTTAGCTTCGATGCCGCGGGCGGACACAAAGAAGCCCAAGAGTTGGCCGGCGGGGACGTCAAAAACACACTTCTCCGGGTTGAGCTTGATCTTGTACTCGCGCAAGTTCGCGAAGGTCTCCCGGAGGTCATCGAGGAGGTTTAAATGCTTCTTGGTCTGGACGACAATGTCGTTGACATAGACGTGGACATCCCTGCCTATCTGAGGCAGCAGGCACTTCTGCATGCACCATTGGAAGGTGGCGCCTGCATTCTTCAGGCCGAAGGACATGGTGATGTAGCAGTAGGCCCTGAAGGGAATGATGAAGGAGGCCTTGAGCCGGTCTTCCAGGTCCAGCTTGATCTGGTGGTAGCCGGAGTAGGCGTCCAAGAAAGACAGCAAGTTGTAGCCCGCCGTGGAATCGATGACTTGATCGATCCGCGGTAGGGTGAATGGGTCTTTTGGACATGCCTTGTTCAGGCTAGTGCAGTCGATGCACATGCGCCAGGTCTTGTTCTTCTTCAGCACCAGGACTGGGTTGGCCAGCCAGTCTGGGTGGAACACTTCCATGATGAACCCGGCTGCGAGCAGCCGGGTGATCTCTTCGCCTATAGTACGCCTCTTCTACTCGGAAAAATGGTGCAGGAGTTTGTGCTCGGTGAACTTCCTCGGAACACCCGGCATGTCCTTGGGATATTTTCTTGGTGTCTTTGGATGGTTGGAAGGAGGCCTCACCGATGGATTGCGAGGGAGGATCCGGCAGGGTCGGCTGGCTGGCAGCAAGGGTCACGAGGCGGTCGAGCTGTTGCTTCTCCTCGGCAATCTCCAGGGCCTCGGCCAGCCAGCTGCCGTCTCGAGCGCACTCGAGTGACATCTTGTAATCGTCCTTGATGGTGATGATTCCCTTGTGACCCGGCATATTGAGATTGAGGTAGGCATAATGGGGGACCGCCATAAAGGTGACAAGAGCCGGCCGGCCCAACAATGCGTGGTAGGGGCTCGCGACGTCCATGACCTCGAACAGCATGGGATCGCGGCAGAAGTGGCCAGGTCCACCGAAGAGGAAGTCGAGCGTGATCTTGCCGATAGGGGAGTAGGACTTCCCAGGCACGATGCCGTGGAAGACCGTCTGGCTCGCCCGTAGGTCTTCTATCTTTAGCCCCAACTTGTGCATCGTGTCGAGGTAGAGAATGTTGATGCTGCTGCCGCCATCTATCAGCCCCCACGAGAAGTGGCAAGCTCTCTCCTTGGTGGCGATGGTGGGGTCAAGGACCAAGGCATAGCTACCAGGATTTGGCATCATGACAGGGTGATCGGCCTGGCTCCAAGTGACCGGCTTCTCCGACCAGTGCATGAACTAGGGAGTTGCCGGCATAGTGGCATTCACCTCACGGCAGAGCTGGCGCTGAGCGTGTTTGCCCGTCTCTTCACTGGTGAAGACGACGTAGCAACCGTCCTGGTTGGGGAACTGGTCAATTAGACGACTGTCGTTTTGGTCCGAAGCCGAAGCCGGCGCCGGGGCGGCAGCTTGGGCCGGGGCCGGCGCATGGGCTGGCGGCATGGGGGGAGCCGGAAGGCCGTCCCCCTGGGCTAATCGCTGTGAGAAGCTGCACTGTCGGAACGTGCGCGTAGAGGGTTTGGCCCCTGAATGGTTCTTGCAGGGGAGGTTGAGCATTTGCTCGAAGGTGAGCTTCCGCTGCCAGGCAGCCTTGCCGATGCCCTGGCGCTGGTCGGAAGGCTGGACAGCCGGCTCCTGATCCTTGATGGTACTGACCTGTCGGCTCCCGTAGTGGCCTTGGTAGGTGGGGTCGTCTTGACCCGGATGGCCCAGTCGGCCGTGGCGTATTTGTCCACCTTGGTCATGAGCTCGGCACGCATGGCCCGCTCGGAGCATAGGAGCTTATGTTTGAGAGGGGTGCCGTCCTGGCAGCCCTCGATGAAGTATTGCACGGTTGCACCTCGTGCACCCCCACGCAGGAGTTGCAGAGCTCGGTCCTTCGAGTGAGGTAGTCATGGAGGGATTCGTCCGGCCCCTGAATGCACATGGCGAGTTCATGGGGGTGGCGAGGCCGCCTGTAGATGCCGGTGAAGTTGTGGAGAAAGGCCTCCTCAAAGTCCGTCCAGGTGTTGATGCTGCCGCCCGCAAGGCTGTTGTGCCAGGTGCGGGCCGAGCCGATCAACATGAAGGGGCGTAACGAATGGTTACGTGCTTGTTCCCCCTAGCGATGCCCATCGCGGTGGTGTAGTCGATCAGCCTGTCTTCGGGCTTGGCGACCCTGTTGTATTTCGGGGTATCCCTAGGGAGCATGAAAACCCGGTTAGGAACGGCTCGGTGTGGATACAGGGGCCGAAGCAGGCCGGACCAATCGAGTCCTGCTCCTCGAGGAGGGCGGATTGTGCGAGTTTGTCGAGGCGGTTGTGGGCGTCATTCTTGCTATGGGGGAAGCGTGGTCTGAGCCGAGCCGAGAGCTCGGGACAGACGATGGGTTACACCGACTGCCCCGACTCGCGCCGTGGGGGCAGTGTGTGCCCATGGCTGCGCTGGCTGCCGGATGCCGGCGCTTCGTGGTGGTGGCCGCTCCGAGGCGGCTCGTTGGTGCGCCGACTGCTAACCGCCGGCTACTTGCTCCCCAGCATTTGAGAAGGCTGGGGGTTGTTTGCTCTAGCCCGGTGGCTGGAGACGCGAGGGGAGCAGGAGTACTGGGCCGCCTGGCGGCCGACAGTTCCGTGCCCTCGCGCTCGGGCCGGGGGCCTTCAGTGGCGGCGCCGGCCGTCACGAGTAGATGCTGCTGCGCATCAGCAGCATCGATGAGCTCCTTGATGTGGCGCTCATGGGCGGCACGCTCTTCGCCCTCCAAGGTGGCCAGTTCATCATAGGCCACCTTGAGGGCCCGCAGGTTGGCCACGGGGGTGTCGTAGATGGGCATTTTGCCATCGAGGATTTCAGCGACCACACGACCGCGGTCGCGTATAGCCCCGTGCCGGCTGGGCTCGGTGCCAGCCGGGGTGAGTCCGTAGGCGGAAGCGTACTCCCGCTATGCCGCCTCCATGCGGCGCCGCATGGCCGCGAGGGCGGTGGCATCCTCGAACAGGACGCATAGAGCCGCCTCGAGATTGGCCGCGGCGGTGTAGGGGTTCGCCATTGGGGCGATCGGAGTGCTCAAGCCCCGAAGGGCCGCGGCGAGCAGGTCGGACGTGCCGATGTGGGCAGCAGCAGCGGTAGCCACGACCCGCGCCTGTCCTGAAGTGGTGGAGGAGGTTATGGCCATTACTCCCACGCGGTCGTGGGAGAAGCTAGACTGAGTCGCATCGAGTGCGCCCAGTGCCGTGGGTGGACCAATGCAGACGAGCACCCCCGCAGGGTACTCGTCAGCGGCTGGAGCCTCGGCGAGGCTGAGCCTGTCAAAGCGCTCGGTGAGCGCGTCGATGTCGGCCATGAGGCCGACGGAGTTGCCCGCAAGGCATGCCGGAGAAAGCCCCGCGAGCCCCCCACGGTTTCGCCTCGATGAGCAGCGACGGTGGGGAATGGCGAGGGGTCCCGCCCAGAGCATGAATCCGGATGGCGCCACGTACGGCCCCACGACGGGCGCCAACTGTCATTGTTTTCTCATGACAGATGCCATGGGATGGCTTATCGTAGGTGGTTGGGGCCAGAGGACGCCGATAGGCTCTGGGTGTGAGATTGGGCACAAGCGGTGATGACACACGATGTACCCGAGTTCAAGGCCCTCTGGGGGAGGTAATAGCCCTAGTCCTGCTTGGTTTTGTTAGATGGATGGGTATACATACAATGGTGCTCCTGGAGCTGTGTCTAGAGGAGGAAGAAGGGGCAGCCGGCTCCTCTTCCTCCACTGCTAGAAGGAGTGGTGGGTGCGTGGAGATGATCGTTCATGCGCCTATACGTCTGTCCCCGTTGCATGGGGGGCTCGGGGGGTTTTATAGGCCAACCGCCCGGCACTTACAATATGTTCTAAGTACAAAGGTGGGGGGACCCGGCTGGCAGTCTATCCGGCTGGCCAGAGGGTCCCGCCATTCGTGTTGTCTCGTCGCTTGTAGGGGCCACCGGCTGAGCGGTCCCATCTCTCGCTGGGGCCCGCCAGCCGGCCCGATAACTGGTCCTTGCCCACCTGCCACGCCACGGGCCGCCTGGTTGGTGTCGCCTAGCGCTAGCCGGCTGAAGTCGTCGGTACGGCCGGCTGCACTGTAGCCACACCGAGACAGGTAATCGAGTGGTGAGGGCGTGTCGGCACTGTTCCTATGCCCGGTCGTGCTCGCCGAGGTTAGCGGCCGGGGCGGTTGGACTGTAGCCATGCACCGCAAGGCGTCAGCGGCCACTATAGCCATAGGGCCGCTCGTCGTGCCGGTCACGTCGCATCGTCGTACCCGCGCACAGAAGGACGGGACGGGGCATGTCTATCCCAAGGTCAACGGAAGGGCCGACCCGTGGGCAGCCGACTACGCCCAGCCGACCGAGGGTCCAGCCGGCTCCTCGATCAGCCATCCGGGGCGCCAGCCGGCACTAGCTCGTGTCGGACCACCCGCCCCCAGCCAGTCGTGGCTAGCAGGCCACGTAGTTTTTCTTTGAAGCGAAAAGGGGGAAGACCCCGTTGCTTTGGCCTACCTAGGGGTAATAACCCCATCACCTTCTCCCTGCCGAACCGTAAAGGGTTCCACGCGATCCCATAGGTGTCCTACCCCGACAGATGCCATCCAAGGATTCACCAAGATTAGATGATTGGGTCTTACTTGAATATTACCTTGGGGTTCCTTTTTCATCCCCAATGTTACGGTCTTGGCGCTCAGTATTCCTTCATCCATGATTGTCTCACCCAAAAGCTTAAAACGTCATAACACAAAACTCGACAGAAACCTCATGAGATCCGATAGTATAATGAAAAAACATTAATATTTTATTAATGCATAATAGCTACTGTATGCTAAATTCTTCATGACTTATACCCCCGATATAATGCATACCATCATAAAAACAAGCAAACAATGCAAGCAAAAAACAAAATCTGTCTAAAACGGAACAATCTGTACTAAAACCATACATCTGGAACTCCAAAAATCAGAACAAATTAGGAAAACATTGAATTTTTTATAACAATGATTTGTAACAAATTCATATCAAAAATACGCTCCCTTACAATCATAGAAATTCATACTGGGCACAAAAGTTTCTATTTTTGGACATGATCAATTATACTATCATCCAAATCATCCCAAACGCTTTATTTGACACAAACACTAATTAACACATAAAACACCATCATTACGGTAGAAATAATTATGTCATCATACAAAAACATAAAGTAAAAAAATGAATATTACTATTGGGTTGCCTCCCAACAAACTTTATTGTTTTATGCCCCTAGCTAGCATAATGCAAAGTTTCAAGTATTATCTTTCTTCTCCATCTCATTACACTTATATACATATTATCATCATGAGCGCATTTTATTGATTCTCTTCTTATGGCAATAGATTTACTATTGGGAGATCTCAAATAATGGAAAGGGCTATCTTTTGTAACTTTTTTATCTTCTAGGTTCAATTTTTTGAGGGGTATCGTTCTCAAATGGCCTTTCATAGGTGACAATATATTCTTCTTCTATAAGAACCCTAACCTTATCACAACAATATTCATCAAACCCAATTTTATTACCTTTAACAATCCAAGAATATGGATGATTGGTACTATTAAATAGGTATTGGATTAAGTGCAGGTTTGGTACTTCTATTTTAACATTTTCCTCCTAAGCATGAAGATCCCTAGACATATATCTCCTCATGAAGTATCTATCATAAAGAATCTCATTTATTGTTGGGAATTCATAATTCATATCATAATGATCAAATAATTCTCTAGATTCTCTAAATATGCAATCAAAATCATTTATGAGAACAATTGTAGCAAACCTTTTAACTCTAGGATCATTTCTAACAGGCAATTCATAAAACAATGTTTGCAAAGTAAGATGAGTACTCATAAATTATCTTTCAAGTTTAATAATAAGGGTTGAAATAGCTTGAGCATAACTATTATGTCTTTTAAGCATAGGTTCATCATTGTTTACCAAATCTCCCATAAAAGTGAAAAGTTCTTGAATTACACTCTTTCTAATAATATTCGCACTTCTAGTTAAAAAACATTTAATATTCAAATTTATGGGAGATTCATTACTGTTAGGCCTATTATCCTCACTATCACTTTTAGCGATCATAAAATCCGTCCTAATAATAACTTCAAGCAAGACAAGCAAACAAAAATATTTTTGTATTTTTTTGATTCCTTTTGTAGAAAGTGGAGGGAGATCAAAAAGATAGGCAAATAAGAAAGGAAAATAACAAGTAGAACAAGTGGATGATAGTTTGTATGTAGGTACGTAATGGGAATTTCATGATGTCTCCCTGGCAACGGCAACAAAAATTCTTCTTGCTACTTGTGCGATCAGTTGGGTTTTTCTCCGAAGAGGAATGGTGAAGCAGTATAGTAGTTGATAAGTATTTCCCTCATTGAGAACTAAGGTTATTGAACCAATAGGAGAACCATGCAAATTCCTCTCTTTAGTAACTACACACACAAAACCAAACACTTGCACCCAACGCAAGCAAGAGGGTTATCAATCCCCTTAAACTCGTTACTTGCAATGATCAATTATGGCAGTGGTGGATATACAAAAGAAATGTAAAAACCAAAGAGTAAAATTGCAGCAAGGCAAATAAGTTTTTAGCAATATGATTAAGTAGACTAGGGGGTCATAGTTTTCACTAGAGGCATCTCTCTTGAACACATACCATACGGTAGGTAGACAAATTACTGTTGGGCAATTGACAGAAAAGCCAATGGTTATGATGTTATTCATGGCAATAATCATGTATATAGGCATCGCGTCCATAACAAGTAGACCAAAACAATTCTGAATGTACTATTATTATTCCACTTCATGAGAGCTTCTATGCTTGCCTCTCTAGGTATTAAGTTCATAACAAAGAGAGTAATGCTTGGAGAAAGGAGACATGATGTAGACAAAGTAAACCCAATCAATATGAATAAACCCCATCGTTTTATCTTTAATTGCAACAATACAAATACATGTCTTGTCCCTTTCTGTCACTGTGATAAAGAGCGTCACAAGATTCAACCCATTACAACGCACCACTCCCACAAAAGATAAATCAGTCTTGTTGGCCAAACCAAACGAATAGATTGGAGAGAAATATGAAGCTATAACCATTGTTTAAGAATTCATCTGATTAATAAGTTAATTGGCTCGTTAATCACTACTCATTGGGTGGCCGAATTGAATAACAACTATTCATCCTGTTAACTTGCCAAGTCGATTAAATGGTTTTTCAAACCGATTAAATGGTATGTTAGACCGATTATTCGGTTGTCAGGTCGATTAATTGTTGTTGGCTGACGTGGCTTGAGATGCATTGGTATTTCCACAAAGAGGAAGGGATGATGCAACACAGCGACGGTAAGTATTTCCCTCAGTTTATGAAACCAAGGTATCAATCCATAGAGGAAGATCATGCACCCGCGTAAACAACACCTGCATACAAACAACAAATACTTGCAACCCGATGCGAAAGAGAGGTTGTCACGCTCTCTACGGTAATAAGATAGATTAGGTAGTGATAGTTTTGGCAACTATATGTCGCAAGAACACAAAGTAAACTAAATAAACAAAAAGTGCAGCAAGGTATTTTTGGGTTTTTTGGAATAATATATCTGAAAACAAAAGTTGCAAATAGTAGATCGGAAAGCAATATGTTGGAAAAGTAGACCTGAGGGTCGTAGGTTTCACTAGTGGCTTCTCTCATGAGTATAGCGCCTGGTGGGTGAACAAATTACTGTTGTGCAATTGATAGAAGATCAAATAATCATGACAATATCAAGGAAATGATCATTATATAGGCATCACATCAAAGGCAAGTAGACCAATACGATTCTACATCTACTTCTATTACTCCAAACATCGACCGCTATCCAGCATGCATCTAGTGTATTAAGTGCATGGAGAAATGGAGTAATGCAATAATAATGGTGACATGATGTAGACAAGATCTATTCATGTAGAAATAGACCCCATCCTTTTGTCCTTAATGGCAACAATACATGCATGTCTTGCTGCCCTTTCTATCACTAGGAAAGAACACCGCAAGATCGAACCCATCACAAAGCACCTCTTCCCATGGCAAGAAAATTCGATCTAGTTGGCCTAACTAAACCAAAGATTCGAACAAGAAATACGAGACTATAACTAATGATGCAAATAAGAGATCAAAGAAGACTCAAACCATATTCATGGATAGAAACTGATCATGAACTCAAAATTCATCAGATCCCAACGAACACACCGCAAAAGTCATTACATCAAATAGATCTCCAAGATACCATTGTATTAAGAAACATAGAGAGAGAGGAAGCCACCTAGATACTGCATACGGAACCGTAGGTCTATGGTGCACTACTCACGCATCATCGAAGAGGCACCTATGAAGAAGATGAACCCCTCCGGGATTGTGTTAGATTGGATCTCGAGGTTCTGGAACTTGCGATAGCTAGAATTGTATTCCGTTGACTCCCTAGGGTTTTTGGATTTTCAGGGAATTTATAGACTCGATATTCGGTTGGGGGGTGACCGAGGTGCCCACGCTCCACCAGGCCGCGCCAGGGGCCTCTAGCGCACCCTAGTGGAGGGTGTCCACCCTAGGCCCCCTCTTTTGCTGTTGTTTAGGCCATCTTTCTTCTTCTGGTCCATAAAAAATCCAGAAAAATGCCCGCACGTTTGGGCTCTGTTTGGTACTGATTTTTTGCAAAGTAAAAAAACAAGCAAAAATAGCAACTGGCACTTTGGCATTATGTCAATAGGTTAGTCCCAAAAAATGATATAAAGTTTCTATAAAATGATTGTAAAACATCCAAGATTGATAATATACCAACATGGAATAAGCAAAAATTATAGATACGTTGGAGACGTATCACTGGCCTGTTAACTCGTGGGCAAACAAAACCCGATTATTTGGCCCATAACCCCTCCCAGTCCCTCCTACACCTAAAGGTCTAGGGTTTAGCCCTTCACCCTCCCTCTCTTGCTCCTCTCATACCCTCACGACCTAGATGGTGGCTGGCCAGGTCCTCGTTGGCACGACACCGCTTTCCTTCCTCCCCTGTGTGTTGCCGATTTCGCTTTTCCCTCTGCGCTAATGCTTCCCCTTCTTCTTCATGACCTGACACCTCCAGCAACCGACCTGTTAAGATGCCCTATGCGGCCACCATCCTCTTTCCTCTGTATATCGTCATCATGTGGCCGCCATCTTGTTGGGGTTGCATCCCATGAAGAAATCAGGAAGAAATGTTGTTCTATACATGTTTGTAGATGATTTTCATGCCCACATGGATGATTGTTGTTATATACATGTTTTTTATCTGTTGAAAAAATAAAATTATTCTATTAGCTTCATATTCGCAACATAGATGGTTTTCTCCATACAAAAATTTTCTTATATTGAGGAACATTACACCTACTAATGGTCGACCGATTAATCCAGTTAATATTCTTATTCAACAATTAATCACTACTCCCAAGCCAAGCGAGCAGCTACTAGTTAACGATATCCTCAACATTTGCTATAACCATCATGCATTATAAAGTTGAGGTTTGACTCAATTACTTTCAATCAATAATCTTGTCATAAACCCACAATTCATCAGATCCCAACAAACACACCGCAAAAGAAGATTACATCAGATATAACTACAAGGATATCGAGGAGAACATTTTGTTGAAGATCAAAGAGAGAGAAGAATACATCTAGCTACTAACTATGAACTCATAGGTATGTGGTGAACTACTCACACATCATCATTGAGACAGCAAGGTTGATGCAGGTGGCCTCCATGACCGATCCCCCCCCCGACAGATTACTAGTGGAGGCCTCCAGATGGGATCCCGGCAAAAAAAAGGCTTGAGGGGGCAGAAAAATTGTTTCGGGTGTCTCTTTGTCGGTTTTAGGGTGGGAATGTAAAGAAGTGTAATTAGGTTAGGGGCGCATGAGAGAGTTGCGAGCCTACACGATGGACCCTACCACCCTATGGGCGTTATGTGGGCTCGTCGCTCCCTGGTGGATCTTCTGGCCACCTCCTGAAGATTCTAAGGTCTCTTTATGCTCAAAATAACACTCGTAAAGTTTCATCGTGTTTGAACTTCGTTTGGTACTGAGTTAATAGGTTAGTCTCATAAAATGGTCAAAAACACGCAAAAACGGGAATTGGGAACTGAGTTAATAGGTTAGTCTCATAAAATGATATAAAATAGCATATAATTCCATATAAGGAATCCAAGATTGATAACATAATAGCATGAAACAATAAAAAATAATAGATACGTTGGAGATGTACCAGTCTTCGTGGAAAATTTATAACAATTTACTACCAGATGTATATTTCACAATAGTCCTTTTGATTGCCAATTCATAATGGTTGCCCATCTACATCAATAGATTCTGCTCGCTAGAGATGGAACGTGGACACCATCTCTCAAAATAGGCTTTCGCCCTGCTTTATGAATAAAGCAACCATCCATGCTAACAACAAGTATGAACACACCGAACTCGAAAATCTGTTAGGACCACTGCACAAGACAGCCCAAAGGAAGCAAAAACAAAAAATAAGATGACCACAAAGTGGCCAGCGCAACACTACCACACTAGGGAGCCGACGAAGCAAGACGGCGAGCCATCGCCTGAAGTGCGTCCAGCATCCGTCCAAGGCGCTCCTGTTCTCTCTACCTAGCCAGCGAGTTCTAGTGCTACACGAAGGCAGGAAATTTGAAGAAGGAATCAGAGGCGCATATCAAGAATACCCTCTCGATGACCATATTATTGCGTGTAGTCCATAAAGTACAAGACAGCGCGGCAAAGAGAAACCAAAAAAGTCACCTTTGCGTTCCATCCCGAAAGGCCCGGTCTTGCAGGAAGTTGGTAAGATCTGACACATCCCACTCAGGCCCTAAGGCCTCCCGAACAAAGCTCCATAATGAGCTAGCCGCCATGCAGGAAAATAGAAAGTGGGTCTCATCCTCCAGGACCGCACATAAGGGGCATAGACCATTGTCCGGTCCATGACGCTTGGGAACCTCAATCCCCTATGGGAGGTGAACCCGCAGAAGTTGCCACACATATTTTTTTACTCTTAAGTGGTACGGCACCTTCCAAATAGGCGACATACACGAAAGCGGCATCCTTTAGGACAACACCCGATATGCTGAGGTAACAGTAAAATATCCCGGGGGAGAGGGAAGCCAATGTGCTTGGTTAGGAGCAGGGTCCAACCCAGTCAGACAGGAGTCCAGAAGACTGGATCACTCTACCACCTCTACTGGTCCGAGTGAGCGACGAAACTGGATGTACCACTGTCCATCCTGGACTGCCTCACAGACCAAGAGCGATGGGTCCCCGCATATGGAAAACTGGTGTGAGACCCTTGTGTTGAGAGGGTTATCTCCAATCCACCCGTCTAACAAAAATATGACACCGCCTCCATTCCTAATCATGAAAGATAAGCCAAGGCGTACCTTGTTTTTTTATCTTTTTGATGTACCTCCAGAATTGGGAGCCATCCATGCGTCCACATGCTAGGAGAGGCACTCCTCAAAGGTACTTTGCCTAGATAAGTTTAGCCATAGACCGCTGAGGGAGTCCTGGACTAAGGGGTCCTCGGGTCGCCAGTCTATCTCTTAATAGGACGGCTTAGTGGGCCATTCTGTAATTGTCGTAGGAAGGGCCGGATACATTGAGAGTCCACATCCTAGAAGGAAGTCTCGAAGGCGCGTCGTGCACTCCTAGTAAAGATGAGGAATTCGACATCTCCATCCTCGGTAGGAGACCTACCATGTGTAAACCCTAGTACCCCTGGTGTCTATATAAATTGGGAGGGTTTTAGATCGTAGGGCAAGGAAACTCATCTAGGGTTTTAGCTATTCGATCTCGAGGTAGATCAACTCTGTAACCTTCATATCATCAATATAATCAAGCAGGACGTAGGGTTTTACCTGCATAGGAGGTCCAGAACCTAGGTAAACATCGCCTCCTTCGTCCCATGTTACCATCAATCCTAGTCTCACAGCTCGAGACCCCCTACCCGAGATCCGTCGGTTTTGACACCGACATTGGTGCTTTCACTAAGAGTTCCGCTGTGGTCACCAAAGGAGTCAATGGCTCGTGTTGTCATCAACAAAGAAATCCACAACATGGACACCTTTGTCCCCAGACAGATCTTCACTTTCGACAGCATTTTGCTTGATGCTGACCCGACCGGCCGTCTTGGCCAGGTCGGGACTATTGCCCTCAATCAAGTGGTCAGATTCGGCAACCTAGAGTTCTTCGTAGACTCACGGGGCGATCTTTTGCTAACCGGGCTTGCAGTCTCGCCTGCCGTGCCCAAAGACTATGAGGCTTTAACCTCAGACTACGCTTTTGGTCCCTTCCACGGGATCCAACCTGGCTATGACCTGGCTTTGAGTCCGGATCCAGCCATAGCGCCAGATGTCCAGAGATCAGTTCCTGCTGAACACTCCCCTCAAGCAGACGCATCAGAGGTTAACTCCGAAAGCTTTGAGCAGGTTGACTCGATCGAGCTCTCGACACTCAACGAGGCCCTAGATTGGATCTTGTTGATGAAAATTACTGATGACCCAACCCCAAAGGCGGGTAAAGAAGAATTTTCTATCCCACCCACCACCCACTTGATAGCCACTTTCGAAGACTTAACCGACATGTTGGACTACGCCTCTGACGAGGTAGAAGACATGGATGAGGAAGATCGCGCTCTCACCCCCGTTAACACCGGGCGATGGGCTGCCACCTCCACCTATGACGTCTACATGGTGGACACTCCAGCCAATAATGGCGAGCACACACCCAAAAAACAATGGCGACAAATCGGGTGAAGCGCCGTCAAGACGTTGGAAGACGCACAAACAATCAAAGGTAAAAAAGGGAAGAAAAGTTATCGCTGGCACCAGGGACGGAGCTATCCCAGAAGACTTTGGCGATCCCGATATTCCCAAACATCCGCTAGAAGAACAGGAGAGGCCGGAAGATCAGCACAACCCCAATGATCTAAACGATTCCGAGGACGACAATTACCTCCCCCGTGTCGAGGAGGAGGAAATCCCGGAGTCGAAAACTTCGCCATCCCCCAAAACCTTCAAGATCAGGAACAGTTCAGGCAACAACTTATAGCCACGGCCCGTAGCCTGAAGGCAAAAGAACGACAGCTTAAGGCCAAACAGGACAACCTCAATGATAGATGGACGAGGGTCCTATCAGCTGAGGAAGGATGTGGTATCGGTGTATTGTACCAACCAAAATGCTATCCATGCCGAAGGCTGCTGCCATCATTTGATGACGAGCTTACTGATACACCATCTCCCAAACATACTCCATACGACAAGCCAGACCGCCCTCCTCGAGGATGCGACAGGATGGCTGACGACACCGGTTATAGGCCGATGATACCTCGAAGACGAGGAAAAGAGCCAATTGAGCCCGATGACAGGTTTGACCTACGAAATGACCTGGACTATAGAGTAGGTCGTACAAGATCCATCTATGGATCCAGAGGGTACTCACCCAGTAGACGGTAGGGGTACCGGCCTTGGCTCGACAGCAACGATAGAGGTCGGGAAAGAAACCGGGCAAAAATAGATGCCGATTACCGGTGCAACATAGCTCGGGTCAGAGGCGCTGCCCACCCACCGTGCTTCATAGACGAGGTAATGCAGCATCAGTTCCCAGAGGGGTTCAAACCTATGAAGATAGAGCAATACGATGGGACAACTAACCCAATAGTATGGATCGAGGATTTCCTCCTCCACATCCACATGGCGCGAGGAGATGCTCTCCACGCCATCAAGTATGTGCCCCTAACACTTAAGGGGCCAGCTCGGCACTGGTTAAACAGCCTCCCCGAGAATTCCATCGGGTGCTGGGAGGATCCAGAGGATGCATTCCGATCTAACTTCCAAGGCACCTATGTTCGGCCGCCGGACTCCTCCAACCTGAGCAACGTCGTCCAGAAGGTAGGAGAGTCTGCTCGGCAATTCTGGAATCGGTTCTTGACCAAGAAAAACCATATCATTGATTGCCCGGGCATCGAGGCAATAGCCTCCTTCAAGCACAATATTCGTGATGAATGGATGGCTCGCCAGCTCGAGCAGGATAAACCTAAGACAATGTCCGCCCTTACATCACTCATGACTCTCTTTTGCACGGGCGAGGATAACTAGCTAGGAAGATCGAGCGACAACCCCGAAGACCCCGGAACCACCAAAGTTCGGGACGGAATCGGGAAACCAAAACGCAACAAGAATAAGCGCTGGCAGAACAATAGTGATTTCGATGACACGACCATTAAGGTCAGCTTCTCAAAGGCAATTCCCGACCTAGGCAGTGGAAGAAGCCTCCCAAAGGCAATTCCGACGGACCTACCCCGCTAGACAAAATCATGGAGAGGCCTTGCTAGATCCATGGCACTCAAGTGAAGCCTGCCAACCACACCAACCGTAACTGCTGGGTGTTCAAACAGGCCGATAAACTCGTTGCCAAGGATCAAGGCAAGGGCCCACACAACAAGGACGAGGATGAGCCCTACGGTCTGATTGGTGGCAGAAAGAAGTAGTTCCCTCCAGATGTAAAAACCATGAAAATGATATACGCCACTCATATATCAAAAAGGAGAGGAAGTGCACACTTCGAGAGGCCTACGATGTAAAGCCTATAGCCCCGAAGTACAACCCATGGTCAGCATACCCAATCACCTTCGATCGACACGACCACCCAACCAGTATCCGTCATGGGGGTTTAGTCGCCCTTGCCCTAGACCCCATCATAGATGGGTATCATCTCACTAAAGTCCTAATGGATGGAGGAAGTAGACTTAATATGATTTACTCGGACACGGTAAAAAAGACGGGTATAGATCCATCAAGGATCAAACCCAGCAACACTACCTTTAAAGGAGTGATCCCACGTGTCGAAGCCCGATGCACGGGCTCTGTAAGCCTTGAAGTAGTGTTCGGTTCGCCCGATAACTTTCGAAGCAAATACTTGATCTTTGACATTGTACCTTTCCACAGCGGCTACGACGCCCTGCTAGGTCGTACAATGTTCGTTCGCTTTAACACCGTCCCACACTACGCATACGTCAAGCTCAAGATGCCCGGGCCCAAGGGGGTCATTACTATCGACGACAACACAGAGCGCTCCCTCCAAACTGAGGAACATGCATTGCCCTGGCAGCCGAATTCCATTACAATGATGATCGACAAACACCGACATCTATCGTAAAGGCAAATAAGGTTGAGAAGCGAGCTCGGTTTCAGCCCGCACTCACGGAACCTTCTCCTCCCCGGAAATAGGGACTCGCTCCCCATTGCACAGCCCGAATCCCAGCAAAACATGTGCCAAGAAGGCACAACTTTGCACTTAAGATTCCATGGGCATCAGTGGGGAACAACTATCAAAGCACAAGTGTTCGGCTGGACTAAACTACTAGCAATATAAGTCTTCAGACATACAACAAGTACCACCGAGGACCTACTAAAGTACAAAGCCCATCAATAGTTCGGCGACTTCTCAAGATCCTCTTTCCAAGGTTCGCTCGCTGAAAGCATTACCCATAAAGGAATGCAATCCCCTAGGAGGCACAGGAGTGGACAGGTGACAGGCCATATCGAGGACGTCAGGCCATCCATCAAAGACCACTGGTACAACCCCTCCTGTAAACTTTATATTTCATCTTCAAGCACCTGTAAACTATTGTTTCGGCAATTTGAGCTATAAGCGTTATTGATCAAAATATAAGACCATCATGTATGGCCTCTTAGCTACCTTTTTTTGGTGCATACTCTATTTCCTCCCTCATCAACGCTCCTTGCAAAACTGTTTGGTAAAAATTACAATGCAACCGGCTAATAGACTGGGGGCTCAAATTTAAAATATTGCCCTAAGCACAATCAATCATGTGTTCGGTGATACATCTCCATCGTATCCACTTTTCCAAACTCTTTTGCCCTTGTTTTGTACTCTAATTTGCATGATTTGAATGGAACTAACCCGGACTGACGTTGTATTCTGTAGAATTGCTTTTGTGTTATTTTTGTGTAGAAATAAAACTTCTCGGATCGTCCTAAAAATTTATGGAGAATATTTTTGGATTTAATAAAAAATACTGGCGTAAGAATCAACTAGAGGGGGGCCCCTGCAGGCCACAAGCCTGCTAGGTGTGGCCACCCCCCTGGTTGTGCCTAGCGGGCTTGTGGGGCCCTTGTGGCTCCTCCGACCTCATCTCCACCTCCATATAACGCTATTCGTGGAGAAAAAACCCAGAGAGAAGAGTTCATCGCATTTCACGATATGGGGCCACCACCACCTCCTGTTCTTCCTCGGGAGACTAGATCTGGAGTCCGTTTTGGGCTCCGGATAGGGGAAATTGACGCCATCATCATCACCAACAATCCTTCATCACCAATTCCATGATGCTCTCCGTCGGTCGTGAGTAATCCCTTCGTAAGATTGATGGACGGTAATGGGTTGGATGAGATTTATCATGTATTCGAGTTAGTTTTGTTAGGGTTTGATCCCAAGTATCCACTATGTTTTGAGATTGATGTCGTTGTGGCTTTGCTATGCTTAATGCTTTTCACTAGGGTCAAGGTGACATGATTTCAGATCTGAACTTATTATGTTTTCATGAATATATATGTGTTCTTGATGCTATCTTGCAAGTTGTAGACACCTATTACGAGTTATGATCTGCATCCCCCAGGGTGACAATAACTGGGATTCTTTCCGATGATTACCGTAGTTTGAGGAGTTCATGTATTCACTAAGTGCTAATTCTTTGGTCCGGTTCTCTATTAAAAGCATGCCTTAATATCCCTTAGTTTCCATTAGGACCCTGCTGCCAAGGGAGGGTAGGACAAAAGATGTCATGCAAGTTCTTTTCCATAAGCACGTATGACTATGTATGGAATACATGCCTACATTACATTGATGAATTGGAGCTAGTTCTGTGTCACCCTATGTTATAACTATTGCATGATGAATGCTATCCAACATAATTATCCATCATTGATCCATTGCGTACGAGCTTTCCACATATTGATCCTTGCTAAGTTACTTCTCCGCTCCTACTGTTACAATCATTATAAAACTACTACTGTTACTTTTGCTACCGTTACCGTTACTTTCATACTACTTTGCTATTGAATACTTTGCTGCAGATATTATGTCTTTCAGGTGTGGTTGAATTGACAATTCAGCTGCGAATACTCGAAAATATTCTTTGGCTCCCCTTGTGTCAAATCAATAAATTTTGGTTCAATACTCTACCCTCGAAAACTGTTGCGATCCCCTATACTTGCGGGTGATCAAGACATTTTTCTAGTGTCGTTGCCAGGGAGCATAACTCTATTATCTGAGTCACTTGGGATTTATATCGGTTGATCACTATGAGGAATCTGAAAGATCCAAAAACCAAGATCTATCCCTATACTACAAGGGGAGGTAAGGAATTGCCATCTAGCTCTGCACTTGATTCCCCCTCTGTTATGAGTAAGTTTGCGACAGCAACACCTGCTAGTAATTCTGATATGTCGCAAGTAATTGATGATGCCACTCCTGCTATGCATGATGATTATGATGATACTTTGCTTGATAATACTATGCCACTAGGTGAATTTCTTGATGAATAAATTGCTAGATTGAACGCTCAAAATTATGATACTTCTGAAACTGATGAAATTATTGATACTAAACACTTTGAGACACCTGCTAGACCTAGCTTTCCTATATATGAATTGCCTGATATTCCTGAGGGTTATGTTATGGAAGGAGAGGTATCTAGGGACTTTCTTGCTTGTAATGATATAGATGATCTTAAGAAGTTACTATGCATGTGGAAAGAAAAATCTTTGAATGCTACAATGAAATATGATCCTAAGTTTGCTACTTCACCTATCCTTGTTACTGATCAGGATTGTGAATTCTATGTTGATCCTGAGTTAATTACTTTGGTTGAATCTGATCCTTTCCATGGTTATGAATCTGAAACTGTTGTGGTGCATCTTACTAAACTAAATGATATAGCCACCGTATTTACTCATGAGGAAAAATTCATTACTATTATATCCTTAAGTTGTTTCCTTTCTCATTAAATGGTGATGCTAAGATATGGTTTAATTATCTTGCTTCTGGTTGTGTGCGTAGCCACCAGGATATTATTTATCATTTCTCTGAAAAATATTTTCCTGCCCATAAAAAAAGTTACCTTGCAAGAAATATTTCACTTTGTGCAAATTGAAGAAGAGAGTCTCCCACAAGCTTGGGGGAGGCTTCTCCAATTACTTAATGCTTTGCCTGATCAGCCTCTCAAGAAAAATGAAATACTTGATATCTTTTATAATGGACAAACCGATGCTACTAGGGACCACCTAGATAGTGGTGCTGGTTGTGTTTTCAGGTAACGAACTGTTGAACAAGCTGAAATACAATTGAATAATATCTTGAGCAATGATAATGATTGCACTATCCCTGAGCCACCTTCGAAGCCAACTCTGAAGAAAAGAGGCATTCTATTTCTAAGTCCTGAAGATATGCAAGAGGCAAAGAAATCTATGAAAGAAAAGGGTATTAAAGCTAAAAATGTTAAAAATCTACCACCTATTGAAGAAATACATGGTCTTGATAACCCAACATAGGTAGTAGAGGTAAATTCTCTTCGTAGATTTGATGAAAGCGGTATTACTTATAATAAGTCTGCTAGCCAATGCTTGGATGAATTTGATAATTTGGTTGTTAAGCAATAAAATTTTAATGCTTATGTTAGTAGACAATTGAAACATAATGATTTCATGCTTGATTGCTTAGGTGATTATATGAGTAGAACTATCAATGATCTTAAACTTATTAGTAAACATGTTTCCATGGTAACTACTCAAGTAGAACAAGTACTTAAGGCACATAATGATTTGATTAATGAGGTGAATAGTAAGAACAATGATCATTATGTTAAAGTTGTGACTAGAGGTGGAAGAAAGACTGAGGAACCTTTGTATCTTGAGAGCCACCCTAAGAGAACTGAGCAAGATTCTCAAAGGGTAATATTGATGCACCTAGTCGCTCCAGTAATAAGAGGAACAAGGATGATGATAGAACTTTGCATGCCGCTAGTGAAACTGTTATAAATACACCTGAAAACCCAAATGATATTTATGTTTCTGATGCTGAGACACAATTTGGTGATGAACATGAGCCTAGTGATAATATTAATAGTGATGTTCATGTCCATACTCAACCTAGTAATGATAATGATGTGGAGATTGAACCTGTCGTTGATCTTGATAACCCACATCCTAAGAACAAAAGATATGACAAAAGGGATTTTATTTCTAGGAATCATGGTAAAGAAAGAGAACCATGGGTTCAGAAACCCATGCCCTTTCCTCCTAAATCATCCAAGAAAAAGGATGATGAGGATTTTGAGCGCTTTGTTGGAATGCTTAGACCTGTCTTTTTGCGTATGCGCTTGACTGACATTCTGAAAATGTCTCCTTACGCTAAGTATATGAAAAGATATTGTGACTAATAAAAGAAAGATATCAGATGGAGAGATTTCCACCATGCTTGCTAATTATACTTTTAAGGGTCGAATACCAAAGAAATTAGGAGATCCAGGAATACCAACTATACCAGGCTCTATGAAGGGAAATTATGTTAAAACTGCTTTATGTGATTTGAGAGTTGGTGTTAGTGTTATGCCTTTCTCTTTATATCATAGACTTGATTTGAATAAATTAACACCTACTGAAATATCTTTTCAAATGGCTAATAAATCAACTGCTCTACCTATCGATATTTGTGAGGATGTACCTGTCGTAGTTGCAAATGCTACTGTCTTAACGGACTTTGTTATTCTCGACATTTCGAGGACGACAGTATGTCTATCATCCTTGGTAGACCCTTTTTGAATACTGCAAGGGCTGTTATTGATTGCAACAAGGGAAATGACACTTTTCATATTAATGGTAATGAGCATACGGTACACTTTATGAAGAAACAACCTCAAGTTCATAGTATCAACTCCATTGAAAAAACGCCAACGATTGTTATTGGAGACTTTGAATTCCCTCTTCCTACTGTCAAGAAGAAATATGACATACTTATTGTTGGGGATATACATATCCCCGTTGAGATAAATTAGTGTTATTCAAAAATTCTTCGGTTTCATGTTATTCGAAAGAAGTTTATTAATAAGATTTGATCAACCTTATTGATGGATTCCTTTTGATGAGCATGAGATGGATGAATTTAGAAAGCACAACTTCCTGTACCCAATTTTTAGTTTCTGTTAGTTAGATGAAATTAAGTAAAAATGCAATTATGTTTCTGTCTTCTGAGTTTCCTGTGCAATAAAAAAGTGACCTGGAAATGAAAGTTCTTCAAATGTCCTGAAAATGGAGTATGCTTTTTTCTGGAATATTTAAAAATTTCTGGCACTAAGCACACTACAAGGGGCTGCACCAGTGGGCCACAAGCCCACAAGGTGCGACCACCCTCTAGCCGCGCCTAGCAGGCTTGTGGGTCCCACGTGGCCCCCCTTCACTTATTCTAGCACCCATTCACTTCATATTCCTCTAGAAAAAATCCCACCATTGCTCAAACCCATGTTCTATCTCATTTTGCTACCATTTTCAATCTCCTTGTGCAAAGCTTCATTCACAAAACTATTTTGGGAGATTGTTCCTTGGTATGTGACTCCTCCAATGGTCCAATTATTTCTTGTTCTAGTATTGCTAATTTTTGCTACTGTGGTGACCTTGTTCTTGAGCTTGCATGTCAAATTTGTATGGTCCCAAGTAGTTTTGATGCATGATATAGCCTCTAGGCACTTGAGGGAGTGGTGGCTATGAGTTTTGTTGAGTTTTGTTCACCTTTATTTTGAGTCACTAAAAATTTCAGAATTTTGCAGAGAAAGAATGATGAGGAGCTTATTAAGAGGATCTTCAAGCCAGAGTTCTAAGGAAGATGAAAATGATTGAGGGAGAAACCCAAGTATAGTCTTCCTCGCATCGCAAAAGTTCGACCATGTGAATGGCCATGTGACACATTCTTGAGGGCAGCCGAAATTTATGAAGATTTCTATTATTTGGCTAAGAACGCAACCATCACTAAATTTCTCAATGGTAAGTGTGACTAGTACCTCATGCTCACGAATACCTTTGTGCAAAATTTTCACTATCATTCTAGGGAAGACCCTCGTACAGTAGAATTTCACTTATATGATGTGCCTAAGAAAATGAACCTTTATGATTTTGGCAAAGTTAAAATACCCTATCAGGCCAGCATCAGGGAACCACGTCCTAGAGACATGGAAGATTTTATTGCCGCAGTCACAATAGGGGAAGAGAGAGGTGTGTCAGAGGCAAGAGCAACTACTTTACATTTTCCTGTGCTATGCTATTATTCATTATTTGCAGGGAGATGTTTAGTTAGTCTTACTTCCCCTAACCTTGCCATTTTGCGCCCTGCTTTATTTGTTGATATAACCTTTAGTCTGGGCGCAATGGTGGCCCAACGGTTGAACAACAACCATTCAAAGGGGGCCATAATCAGAGGTATCTCGTTTAGCCAAATATTTTGAGATACCCATTAGGCTTCACGAGAAATATGAGAGGCTCTGACCCGCAAACTTTTTAGATTATGACCATATGGTAGCTCACGATGTTATTAAGAAAAATGATGATAGGAGGCTTCTTTACAACTTAGTTTTTTGCAAAGGTACTTGTGAAATTATTACTGTTCTTGCTTCTTCTTTGTTCGATATTCGCTTAGGCAGGTACACCATTATGCCCAGAGACATTTACAGATATTGTGGTCTGACGCAACCCCCAACTCCAGAACCGGCACCAGCTATTGATCTATACCGAGAGCCAGTTTTTCAGTGGGAGCCACAGGAGTTCGCCAACAAATGGAACTCTGACGACGCTCCTGAGTATCCGAGAGACAGAGCCCTTTCCAGCCATGGCCATATACCAACTTAGGCCAAAAGCCTAAGCTTGGGGGAGTACGTATTTCTCACCGACTTTACATTCATGTTCGAACAGTTATTCTTAGTAGTCGGTGTTCATAATATTTCATTGTACCATCCATGGTAGTTTATTTTCTCTTTTTTCTTTATTATTGTGTGTTTATTTAAATTTGAGAAGAATACAAAAAATATTAGTTCTAGTTTTATTTTTAGTTCATTAGTCATAGCACTAAAAAGAAAACCCAAAAAGATTTTTCGTTCTTCTTTTGCTTGTTGGTAGTATTCCGTGTAAACAATTTTTCTTGTTCTTGTTTTGATTTTTCTTTATTTGGGTTGTAAGGAGAAGACCTCAATGAAAATGTTGAGTGGATCTCATATGCATTGTTGTTTACCTATTAGAGGTCCCATGTTACCTTGTCTTCTCCTTTGAGTTATTGTGTGCAGATTCTAGCTTAGTCCAATGCACGTGCACTCTTATTATTATCCACACTGTTCGGTCGTGCAAGTGAAAGGCAATAATGACGATATTTGATGAAAATATTGAGATGGAGAAAAGCTGGTATGAACACGACCTATCTTGCTTTTGTAAATATGATTAGCTCATCGTTCCGAATTCAGTTCATCAAGGGTGAAACATATTTGCAATGAAAATTAGAGATTATAGTTATTTATGCCATGCTTAATTAGCTAAGAGTGGATAATGGTTTGTTTTGGGTGCCAACATGCATATTAAAATGGTTGTGATGTAGTATGATGGGATGGTATCCTCCTCTGAACGATTCAAGTGGCTCTACTTGCCACATGTTCATGCATGTAGTTGAAACAAAATCAACATAGCCTCCACGATATTTATGTTCATAGTGATTTATATCCTAGTCATGCTTGCATTCAATGTTGGTTAATCCCAAAGCATGTTGATGACTGTGTCGCTCTCTAGTTCGTGGCTCCCCAGTCTTTTGCTAGCCTTCACTTGTACTAAGCTGGAATACTGCTTGTGCATCCAATTCCTCGAACCCATAGTTGTTCCATGTGAGTCTACCATACCTACCTATATGTGTTATTTACCTGTCGTTCCAAGTAAATTTGCATGTGCCAAACTCTAAACCTTCAAATAAACATTCTGTTTTGTATGCCCAAATCGGTCATGTGGCGACTGGGGGCTGTCAGTATCTTCCATGCTAGTGGGTTATTCTCACAATATGTGTTGATTCACTATCATTCACGAGAAAGTGGCTAGTAATCGGGATGCCCGGTTCCATGCTCGAAATAAAAAGAAAAATATAATTAAACAAAACTTCCCGAGGACTGTGTTTGTATGGACGGTACCCGTGGATCCGGCTTGCCATGGAGTGTGACTGATTGGTGGAGGGGGAGTAAAAACTTTATCATTCTGTTTGGGAACCGACTATAATGTATCTAGCATGGAAGATATTGTAAACCTCTTGGTCTTTATGTGAGAAATGAAAGCATACCGCTCAAAAATCATTGCTTATCTCTGTTTTAAAAACTGGAGCTCTGGCACCTTTGCAAATCAATGCTTCCCTCTGCGAAGGGATGTTTCATTTACTTTATTGTTGAGTCATCGTCTTCTTAAAAGGCACCAGTTAGAGAGTACCACCGTCATTTGTATGCTTTGGTGTTAATTGATATTGAGTATGAGCATGACTGGATCTCTTTCACCGTGAATTACAATGTCTAGTCAGTCCTTGATCTTTAGAGGTGCTCTGCCTTTATGTTTTGCGGTCTCAGAAAGGGCTAGTGAGATACCATTTTTTCATATTGTATCATGATTGTTTTGAAAAAGTGTTTTCATCCGAGAGTTATTATTATTGCTCACTAGTTGATTATGTCATTGATATGTGTAAATGTGAGACCTAAATGTTATTGTGAACATGATTAGTCCATGATCTTTGCTGAAAATCTGAACATCAGTTAGACGTATTTACAACAACAAGATCAAACAGGACAAGCAATGGGTTAAGCTTGGGGGAGTTGATACATCTCCATTGTATCCACTTTTCCAAACTCTTTTATCCTTGTTTTGGACTCTAATTTGCATGATTTGAATGGAACTAACCCGGACTCACGATGTTTTCAGCGAAATTGCTTTGGTGTTATTTTTGTGCAGAAATAGAAGTTCTCGGATCGTCCAGAAAATTTATGGAGAATATTTTTGGATTTAGCAAAAAATATTGTCACAAGAATCAACCAGAGGGCGCCAACTATAGGCCACAAGCCTGCTAGGCGGGGCCACCCCCTGGCCATGCCTAGCAGACTTGTGGGGCCCTCGTGGCTCCTTCGACCTCATCTCCACCACAATAAAACCATATTTGTGGAGAACCAAAAATCAGAGAGAAGAGTTCATCGCGTTTCACTATACGGAGTCGCCGCACCTCCTGTTCTTCCTCGGGAGACCAGATCTGCAGTCCGTTTTGGGCTCCGGAGAGGGGAAATCGACGCCATCCTCATCACCAACCATCCTTCATCACCAATTCCATGATGCTCTCCGCCGTTCATGAGTAACCCATCAAAGGCTCGCTGGATGGTGATTGGTTGGATGAGATTTATCCTGTAATCGAGTTAGTTTTGTTAGGGTTTGATCCCTAGTATCCACTATGTTCTGAGATTGATGTTTCTATGACTTTGCTATGCTTAATGCTTGTCACTAGGGCCCGAGTGCCATGATTTCAGATCTGAACCTATTATGTATTCATGAACATATATGTGTTCTTGATCCTATCTTGCAAGTTGTAGACACCTATTACGAGTTATGATCCGTATCCCCCAGGGTGACAATAACTAGGATTCTTTCTAGTGATTACCGTAGTTTGAGGAGTTCATGTATTCACTAAGTGCTAATGCCTTGGTCCGGTTCTTTATTAAAAGGAGGCCTTAATATCCCTTAGTTTCCATTAGGACCCCACTGCCACGGGATGGTAGGACAAAAGATGTCATGCAAGTTCTTTTCCATAAGCACGTATGACTATATATAGAATACATGCCTACATTACATTGATGAATTGGAGCTAGTTCTGTGTCACCCTATGTTATAACAGTACATGATGAATGCTATCCAACATAATTATCCATCACCAATCCATTGCCTACGAGCTTTACACATATTGATCCTTGCTAGGTTACTTCTCTGCTGCTACTGTTACAATCATTATTAAACTGATACTGTTACTTTTTCTACCATTACCGTTACTTCCATACCACTTTGCTACTGAATACTTTGCTGTAGATATTGTCCTTCAGGTGTGGTTGAATTGACAACTCATCTGTGAATACTCGAGAATATTCTTTGGCTCCCCTTGTGTTGAATTAATAAATTTGGGTTGAATACTCTACCCTCGAAAATTGTTGCGATCCCCTATACATGTGGGTTGTGATTTGGCATCTCGGAGTTTGCTTTGTATGAATTGGTTCCGAACTATATCTTGGGTCAATAGTTGGGTTGCCCGGCTCATGTGCTTGCCCCTTTATGTTCTGCTCATTCAGCTAAAAGGGCACAGGGAGAACCACTGCGATTGTGTTTCCAGCTAGCTTGGTCAAGCACCTCGGTGGAGAAAGCCGAAAACTAACTGTCATAGTACGCGAGAACTAGTCTGCGAATCCGAGCTAAGTGTTATACTAAAAACTTCATTAGAGGTTATTTCGCGTCATATGATGGGTTTGGTATTCGTACAAACCATGTGCTGCCGACTTTAGTCGTGGTTCATCCGAACATCACAAACCACTATGGGCTAGTCATTAGCCCCCATATTACTTTTTCACGCTCCTAGAGCTAAGTGAAAGCAATAAAGCATTATAGTCGGATTGCTTTGTCCACCTCACACTACCACCTTCAGGTACCGATATCTCGGCTAAGGGTCACAATGCGGAGGTAGAGACACCTCGCGTAATATCTACATGGGGGCTGAAGCCAATGACTCGCAACTTTCAGTTTAAATGGCCACACGAGAGTTATAGCGAATGCAAAACATAATATACATGATAAACCATACATCATAACCATAAAAGCCTTAAAAGGTCTTCGGACACATGACAATGTTCACTCATAAAAGTTATCTTTTGAGCACTGAGCCTCTATCACCCGAGCACCCTCCATCACTACGGAGAAGTATCGCTCAGGGCACCTATGCTCCTTTCCATGGGGTGGAGGAGCGGTAGTAATCTTCATGGTATCAAGACCCAGTCAGTTCACCTTTGCCTTGCAAAGGCCATCTGAGATCCCTCGATGCAGGAAGAACGCCTTAGCATGTCAATTCGAGGCGAAGCATCTCCCAGCTTCCGCACCAGGCCAAAATAACTGCCCGGCAATGGCTCGTTGTGCCATAGCCGGATGCAAAGATCCTTCATGGCTGGCTCCGCCATCCGTTGTAGCTCCATCAGCTACTTCATTTGCCCGCTGAGGAGAGGAGACCGCTCGGAGGCTTCAAATTGCGCCCAAAAGAGCCGAGCCTCATCTCCCACTTCTCGCAAAGCATAGAACTGGTTCGCATCCGCTACAGTCTTCAGGAGGTCCGAGCTGGTGCCTGAGGAACACCACACGTAGGTGAGCAATGTGAACTTGCTATCACTGAAGGCACACTATAGTAAATATGGCTTACCATCTGTGATAGCATTGACTTGGCGAATCTATTCTTCAAAGAACCGCCTGTCCACCGGCTCCTTGTGGAGGTTGGCTTTCAGCACGGATAGCTCGATAGCTTGTTCCTTGCCCTTCTGCTCAAGGTCCTCGCATTTTTCGTCGGCGTCCTTAAGCTCCTGCTGAACCTCCCCCACCCGAGCCTCATGCTTTTCGCTCGCAGTTTTTAAGGAGAAGAGCATGGCTGCTGCCTTCTCTTCCGTGGCCTCTTGCTTCATCTGTCGCAGCTCAGCCTTGAGCTTCTCAACTTCCTCCGGCGAGGTTATGTAAGCAATAAAACAAATAATTAAACTAAGTCAGCAGTGTGAATTACTAATGCTTAATAACTCGGATATTCCAAGAAGTCTTACCTTGCACCTCGTCGAACCTCTTGTTCAGAGCGTCAAGCTCCTCTTCGGAGCTCTTGAGCTTTCGGTTTAGCTCGTCAAGATCCGCGACATTAACGGCGGCCACTGATGACGAAGCCTGTAAATAGTACATATTTATCAGTTTATATGAGTTCAAACACCCGAACTGTCAAGACCATGACCCTATGTTTGGTCCTCTTAAGTTTTGTTAGAACATTATAGGATGAATAATGTCTCATACATTGTTTGGTCATTTCTTTGTATTTGACCCCTGAGTGAGTTTTTCCAAACTCGCCCAGGGCTCGGGGGCTGCTATATATAATGATAGAACAAACTTAATAAATTAATATTTTAGGAAAAGAACATTATGTGGCTCAGTTGGAAGCCCATCAGGAGATTGTTCAAGGCTTCCTTCAGTCCGCTATCAACGAATTGAATACTTTGCAAAACCGCACCCATAAGGGTGCCGGGATCCTCGGAGATGGAGGCGCTTGATAGAGCCTCTTCCATGACCGGCCACCCAGTCATCGGTGGCGCCGGTCGTGATCGGTTAGCCCAATCTCCAACCGGGGATTGAACTGGTGGCTCTGGAGCCGTGATGCGCTCCGGAGATGACCTCGGAGGGGACTGGACATCCCTTTGTCTGGTCTCCTCAATGGCCAGGACGGGCTCCTCCTCCCGGTCTTCAGCGGCCAAGGCATTAACCTCGGCCATGACATCGTCACCCCCACCGCCTATGTTCGGATCCAAAGGAGCCTGGTGGGATGACACCTCCACGACATCATTCATGGTCTTTGGAGGTGTGGGATGTGACGCGGTCCCGCTCTCCGCCAGCTCGGCGGGTGGAGTCTCCCCATCCGAAACTTGGTCGATGGGAAGAACGTGTGGTGTGCTGTGGACCAAAAGGCGCTCACACGTTAATAACATTAAAAACTTGGCATAAATAGCTCAGGGAGTCTTTGGATTCTTACCTTTGAGCCGGTGACTTGAGCCTTAGGTTCCTTTGAGGAACCTTTTCGAATTCCTCGGACTCGGGATCCGAGTCCGAGCTATCATCAGGCAGGACCAACATCGGCCAACGTGCCCTTTTTGGGGCAGGAGGAGGTACCTCTGTCGCGGTGTCCGATGAGACCATCCTCTTTCTTGTGAGGGTGGAATCCCCCTCCTCCCCATTTTCATGCTCTTCCTCATGGTTACAGGAGGCATGGGTTTCCTCAGACGCAGCATCCAGCTAGTCCTTTATGCAGGGACCTCCTCTGCCATTCCTCTTTTCTTTCTTTTCTAGCGCCTTGTAAGGCGCCATGACGAGCATCTCCGACAACAGCTTTGACCTAGGGTCGGGCTATGGTGTTTGGAAGTTGATTCTTGTGGCTTTGCTCAACCATTTCTACAAAGATGAGGGAGAAACTGTTTAGATCTTTTTTCGGAAAGCAAAGCTGATCAATTGAAATTATCTTATACCTGTGTAAGGAGGGTTATCGGCGTGTAGTCCCCGATCTTCCTCCTTGGCTGGCCAGCTCTTCCGAGGCTTGAACATCGCCTTCCACAGTTTCTACGGAGTGGTGCGGAAGAGCTGACAAATGGTAGGCTCATTATCAAGCTAATAA